>WBNM01007311.1:0-10881 GCA_013399055.1 Ramphastos sulfuratus
CTCTCAGCCACTCACCACCCATTACTGAAACCTGGAATCATCCCACCAAGTTTCAGTAATAGCCACTATGTCATGGCATCCCAGCAGAACAGTGGCCCTGAATTCATCCTGTTTGTTGCCCAAGCTCCATGCATTTGCACAGAGGCACTTCAGCTGGGCTGGCCCAGTCATCCTCTTGTGCCCATTCCCCTTGATTTCCTCAGACTGCCCTGGTGCATCATCCCTGGCTTGCCTCAGAGCAGCAGTGTTGAGGGCCCTCATTAGCTCTCCATCCCTCTGCCTCCGGTGAGCTGCCCTACTGTTAGTCACCAGCCAGCAGGAGACTATTAACCCTTTCCCCCTGCAAATCTGGTTTAGAACCCTATCAATGAGCCCTGCCAATTCCTGCTCCAAGATCCTTTTCCCCCTCTGGGACAAGTGCATCCCATTAGTTGTTTGCAGCTCTGGTGCCTTGTAAACTGAGCAGTGATTGTAGAATCCAAACCCCTGTTGGTGACACCAGCCCCAGAGCCATGAATTGAGCTGGTGGCTCTTCCTAAATGTTCCCTCATCCATTGCTGATGTTAGAGGGATAGAGGAGAACACGAGCTCCTGATCCCTTTAGCAGTTGCCCTAAGGTCCTGAAGTCTCTTTTAATTGATTGTGAGCCTCTCATTGTTGACTCATCACTACCCACTTCAAAGACTAGAAGTGGGCAGTAGTTTGAAGAACTCACAAGGTTGGGAATTTTCCCTACAGTGTCCCTTATCTGGGCACCAGGGAGGCAGCAGACCTCTCTATGAAGTGGGTTTGATCTGTATATTGGGCCCTCTGCTCCCTTCAATAGGGAGTCTCCTAAAACAATTATCCTTTGAGGTTTCTTTATAGGATCAGTTTTGATGGCTGGCCTGAGGCAACCTGTCTTTGGTGCAGTTTCTGGGCTTTTTGAGTCCTCATCCCTGCTGATGACCTGTTCCTCCTGCAGAGCCTCATACCTCTTCTGCAAGTGCACTGTAGGCAGTGTGCTTCTTAAAGTAGAGCACTTGCTCTGTTTGCATTTGTTCCATCTGGCAGAGATCTGTTCCCATTGATCCTGCTCATGTGGGTTACTGCATGGAGGCTGAGAGACTTGCTGATGGGAGGATATCAGGCCCCCTTCCCACTAAGAGTTAACCCTAGTTCAGGTTTTGTAGAGATTAGATTATGAAAACAATCAGTTTCCCTCTCATGGTGCACATGCGGCCCAAACAGCAACTGTGTGCTGGGCTGCAGCAAGAGCAGTGTGGGCAGCAGGGCAAGGGAGGGGATTCTGCCCCTTGGCTCTGCTCTCCTCAGACCCCAGCTGCAGTCCTGTGTGCAGTTCTGGAGCCCCCAGCACAGGAAGGACATGGAAGTGTTGGAGCCAGTCCAGAGGAGGCCACAAAGATGCTAAGAGGGCTGCAGCAGCTCTGCTGTGAGGACAGGCTGAGAGAGTTGGGGCTCTGCAGCCTGGAGAGGAGAAGGCTTCCAGGAGAGCTTGGAGTGGCCTTCCAGTATCTGAAGGGGGCCTACAGGAAGGCTGGGAAGGGACTATTGACAAGGTCTTGTAATGACAAGACAAGGGGCAATGGGTTTGAAGTGGCAGAGGGGAGACTGAAAGTGGATGTTAGGAGGAAGTTCTTTCCAGTGAGGGTGGTGAGACACTGGCACAGGTTGCCCAGGGAGGTTGTGGCTGCTCTCTCCGTGGAGGTGTTCAAGGCCAGGTTGGAGGAGGCCTTGAGTGACCTGTGCTAGTGGGAGGTGTCCCTGCCTATGGCAGGGGGTTGGGACTAGATGACCTGAGGTCCCTTCCAACCTTCCCATTCTATGGTCTCTTATAGTTCTTAGTCTTTCCACCTCTTCTTTCAGTTCAGCCATCACGTTCAGATCTCTGCTCACACCTGACACAGGTGTTGTCCCTGCCATCCTCAGTATCAAGTGCCAGGCTCCAGCACTCACTGCAACCAGCTGCCTGAACATCTGCATGCATGTGTGTGGCCCCTGTTTTTCTACCAGCCTTTGTCCCACTAGTAACCATGTCTGTCAGTAACTGCCCTGTCCTCCTCGACTTCCCCCCTGCCCCTCAAAAACAAAACCCACTCACTAAAAAGAAGTGAACTCAGCCCCTTAGCAGGTCTGTGGGGTTTGCAGGGCTGCCATGGGCACAGCCAAAGCCCTGCCCAGGCTCAGGATAAGCTGTTCTGGCCAGGTGTAGGCTGTGCTAACACAGATGGGTAGCTCAGATTGGGTTGTTAGCCACAAAAGCCACACTGGGGGCCTGGCATCTTTCTTAGAGAGAGCAAGTGGGGTTAAAAAAAAAAGGCTTGCTAGGTAAATATGGGTAAGACTTTATCCTCCACACCCAAGGTAGTATTGTGGATGATTTCTGCTGGCAGAGGCAGAGTCTGTGTTAATGATGCAACCTGGAGCAGTGTCCTGGCTACACCAAAACAACTTCATAAGAGTGTCTAACAACAGGCCAAGGGGGAATGGTTTGAAGCTGAGGAAGAGTAGGTTTAGACAAGATCTTAGGAGGAAGTTCTTCAGTAGGCGGGTGGTGAGACCCTGGAATAGGCTGCCTGGGGAGGCTGTGGATGCCTCATGCCTGGTGGTGTTCAAAGCCAAATTGGATGAGGCCTTGAGCAGCTTGGGCCAGTAGGAGGGTTGGGAGCCATAGCAGGGGGTTGGAGTTAGATGCCCTCTGAGGTCCCTACCAACCTAAGGATTCTTTGATTCTATGAATTCCTTCCAGCCCCATCACTCCCAGCCTGCTGGGTTAGAGCTTACCAGGCCCAGCTCCCTTCTAAAGGAGAGGTTCCCACTGACACATCCACACCAAGCAGAGAGCTCTCACTGAAGACCAACCCATAATTAGCAACTGGTTAGGGTAGGGCTGACGAGTTGTATGGATTCTGATGCTGCAAGAGGAAGGGAAACCTTGCTTCATGCTTTGACTTCAGGACAAAGCCATCACAGCAGGACTCCAGGGTGCCTCAGCTTAAGTGCAAAACCAGTACAGTTAATTCGGTGCAGCTCCCTGTGCAGGCTCTACCAGCTCCAAGCTGCTTTGGGTCATGAACAAAACAGACAGGAGCCAGGTGAGGCCAGCAGAGCCCACACACAAAGCTGCACCAGTTCATGAAATCACTTTGAGTCACCTCTGGCTGCACCAGCCAGTTGTTTGCACAGGGCCTGAAGCTCTCAGGTGTTCTGCTGTGGGATTTCAGTTTTGGTCTCTGCTACACAAAAACATCGTGGACAGGCTGGAAAGGGTTCAGAGAAGGGCCAGGAGGAGGAGCAGAGGACTGGAAGAGCTGTCTGCTGAGGAAGGCTGAGAGAGCTGGGGCTGTTCAGCCTGGAGAAGAGAATGCTCGGAGCAGACCTCACTGCCATGCACCAGGACATAAAGGGAGCTGCCAGGAGGAAGGAGACTCCATTTGTACAAGGAGTGCCATGGGAAACACAAGGGGTGATGGGGACAGGTTACTGCTGGGCACATTCCCATTGGGCTCCATCATCTCCCAAGGGAAGTGGTGGATGCCCTGCACTGGGCACTTGGAAGCCTCAGCCTGGCAGGGTGCTGGGGCAGCTCACTGCAACTCCAGCACCACCTGGAAAGGTTGCACCAGGTGGTCCTTGGGGTCCCTGCCAAGCTGGCACTCAGGGGCTCTGTGATCTGCCTGCTCAGGGAGCAGATGTGCACTGCCCAGCTCACAGACACCTCTCCTCTAACCCTCATTTTGGGAAGAGTTTTCATCCTGAGCCTTACATTGCCTGGCAAGGAGCTGCTGGAGCTGTGGCAGCCCAGGTGCCAGTGTTCCATCAGTCACCATCTGCCCCAACCCTCCTTGCCAAGGGACAAGAGTCAGCAGTTGGGCTCAGTACCCCTGCCCTGGCCAAAGGAGGGGATGTGATGCCCACAGCAGCCCTGCTGGCAGGGTGCTGGGCCAGCTCATTGCAGCTCCACTATCACCTAGGAAGGTTGGACCAGATGATCCTCGAGGACCCTTCCAACCTGGCACTCTGTGAATTCTGTGATTCCAGATGTAAAAAAAGCCTAAAGCTGTGGAACAAAACTGCATTAACTGCCCCAGAGAGGAAGGAATGACAAAGTATAAATAGGAGATGGCTTCAGGCAGATGCCAGGCATGGATGGGGAGCCATGGCTGTGGCAAAGCAATGCTCCAGCTGGGAGCAGCAGAGAGGGGCCAGGTTTAGTTTTCCCCTGGAAAGGCAGTGACACAGAAAAGGCTGATGGCAGGTGGTCACTCTGCATTCTGTACATTTCACAAAGATTTATGAGCAAGGCTGAATGCTGGAAAAGCAAAGCTGAAACTGCTTGTGTCCCTCTGCAAGGTCAGCTCCTGGGATTATGGAAACACTTCCAGTGAGACTCCTACAAGTTAAGACTCTGCTGGTTTTTTTTTCCAGCTACAGGAAACAAACCACTAAAGAAAAAAAAAAAAAAAAAGTGTCTTAAACCAAACCAGCAAATCACCATAACTGAAAAGTCATTCCTTAAGAGTAATTCTCAGTTGTTTTCAGATAAGCAAGGATTAGTATTTAAGCTAAGAGCTTAAGCTAGAAGGAGACTGCTCATTCAGAAACGTGCTTAGAGACTTAGAGTCACTGAATGGTTTGTGCTGGAAGGGACCTCCAAAGGTCATCCAGTCCAGCCCCACTGGAGTCAGCAGGGACATCCTCCACTAGATCAGGTTGCCCAGAGCCTCGTTGGGGCTGACCTCAATCCAGGCATGAGGACTACCTCCCTAGGCAACCTGTTGCAGTGTTCCCTCATGGTGCAGAACTTGTTCCTAATATCTAAATCTGCTCTTCTCTAATGTCAAACCATTGTTCCCTGTCCTGTCACTCCCAACCCCTGCCCAAAGTCCCTCTCCAGCTCTCCTGGAGCCCCTTCAGGTACTGAAAGGGTGCTCTAAGGTCTGCCTGGAGCCTTCTCTTCTCCAGGCTCAACAGCCCCAACTCTCTCAGCCTGTCCCCACAGGGGAGGTTCTCCAGACTCTGAGACCTCTCCAGCAGTTCCAGGTGCTTCTTGTGCTGGGTTCCCCAGAACTGGAGGCAGTGCTGCAGGAGAGGTCCCAGCAGAGCAGAGGGGCAGAATCCCCTCCCTGGGCTGCTGCTCTCCCTGCAGCCAGCACACAGCTGCCTCTGGGCTGCCAGCACACAAGTCCCAGACCACTACATTGCTGTACAGATCTATGTCTCTCATGTTTGAGGTCCCAGAGCTGGCCCAAGCACTGCAGATGAGGTCTCCCCAGAGCAGATGAGCTGTGCAGGCTGGAGCTCCATCACAGTCTGCTCTGGGAAGCTCCTCCACACCAGATCTCATCACCCTCCACTTTCCTGAGGCTGTCAGCAGCTCAAAGCATTTCTCTGAGCAGCCCTGGCCAGACTACACAGAAAGCTGCTCTGGAATCCATTCACAGTGAAGTGAGCCCCAGGAAAACAGGTGCCCAAATCCCCCCCAAACCATTCCCTCAGCAAACTGAACTTCTCCTGCCACAGGCCTGCTGCTGGCCACCTCCTGCCATGAGCTGCACCTTTGCTCCCTGTGCAGATCAGCTTGCTGCAGCCCAAGGAAGGAGATTGCAGGGACAGCTGTTGCACCTCCCTTCAGAAGGACAGCTGAAAATAAACTGCAGACTCAGATGCCAGGACTTATCCTGGGCACCTTCCCTGTGCTGGGGCCATAACATTATCAGTAGGTCAAACAGCTTGCTGGGAGAGTTGGGGAGCAGAGGCTGGGGTCTGCCAGTGCCCTAAAAGACAGGGGCTGGGGTTCTTTGTCTTTGGTTCAGCTTTTCAGCACGCTCCTGTGCACAAACAGCTTTTTCAAGAAGCAGAGCAGACATTTCAGAGTATTTAAATCCTCCCCCTGCCCTCATTTGCATTCAAAAATTATAAGGAAAAGAAAATACTCTCAATTTATACAACTACTTGCATAATATTCCCCTCTCCCATCCTGCTTAAAAGGATTGCTCTAATATGCAGTGTCTGACAGACCNCAAGCACTGCAGATGAGGTCTCCCCAGAGCAGATGAGCTGTGCAGGCTGGAGCTCCATCACAGTCTGCTCTGGGAAGCTCCTCCACACCAGATCTCATCACCCTCCACTTTCCTGAGGCTGTCAGCAGCTCAAAGCATTTCTCTGAGCAGCCCTGGCCAGACTACACAGAAAGCTGCTCTGGAATCCATTCACAGTGAAGTGAGCCCCAGGAAAACAGGTGCCCAAATCCCCCCCAAACCATTCCCTCAGCAAACTGAACTTCTCCTGCCACAGGCCTGCTGCTGGCCACCTCCTGCCATGAGCTGCACCTTTGCTCCCTGTGCAGATCAGCTTGCTGCAGCCCAAGGAAGGAGATTGCAGGGACAGCTGTTGCACCTCCCTTCAGAAGGACAGCTGAAAATAAACTGCAGACTCAGATGCCAGGACTTATCCTGGGCACCTTCCCTGTGCTGGGGCCATAACATTATCAGTAGGTCAAACAGCTTGCTGGGAGAGTTGGGGAGCAGAGGCTGGGGTCTGCCAGTGCCCTAAAAGACAGGGGCTGGGGTTCTTTGTCTTTGGTTCAGCTTTTCAGCACGCTCCTGTGCACAAACAGCTTTTTCAAGAAGCAGAGCAGACATTTCAGAGTATTTAAATCCTCCCCCTGCCCTCATTTGCATTCAAAAATTATAAGGAAAAGAAAATACTCTCAATTTATACAACTACTTGCATAATATTCCCCTCTCCCATCCTGCTTAAAAGGATTGCTCTAATATGCAGTGTCTGACAGACCTCCTTGACTTATGGTGTGTAATAAACCTCAGCTGAGAGCCATCAGACCAACTCAAAACTCTGATATATTAATATTAGTCAGTGATTACCTCAGTACATTACACCACAGCACTTCAGACATCTCACAGACCCTGCAGAATNTCCACAAGGGCATCTTCCTGTCCACCAGCACCCCAGGTCCCTTTCCCCTGTGCTGCTCTCCAGCAGTCCCTCACCTGAGCTCTGCACCTCTAAACCTGTTTGCAGCCCCAAACACTCCCCATGAAAAGAAGCAAGAGGCAACAGGAACTGTAAAAATATTGGGATGAGAGCAGGTTCATCTGGGTCACAGCTGAGAGTTCTGCACTGCCTTTAACATGTCAGCAGGTCTGGGCCATGCCAGCAGAAGCTGCAAGACAGCTCTGGAACCACCACTGTCCCAGGCACTGCATTCACTGCTCACTCCTGCATGTTTTTTGAAGCTTTCCATCTGATCACAGAATGGCCTAGGTTGGAAGGGGCCTCAGAGATCATCTAACTCCTATGCTCCTGCCATGGGCAGGGACACCTCTCACCAACTCAGGCTGCTCAAGGCCTCATCCAGCCTGGCCCTGAACAGCTCCAGGGAGGAGGCACCCACAGCCTCCCTGGGCAGTCTGTTCCAGAGCCTCACCACCCTGCTACTGAAGAACTTCTTCCTCAGCTCCAGTCTAATCCTGCTCTCCCTCAGCTTTAAATCATTCCCCCTTGGCCTGTCCTTAGGAAAAGTGCCTCTGCAGACTTCCTGTAGGCTCCCTTCAGGCAGTGAAGGCAGCTCTAGAGTCCCCCTTACCTATCTAAGAGTGCTGATCTGGAGAAGCAGGCAGCATCACAGACTTGTCCCCATCTCCAGACCAGGCTCAAGGATTTGATCTGCAGAAAGCTTTCAGCATTTGTTAATCACAACAAGCTTCCTCTAGAATATCTTTGCTTCCCAAAGGAGATTTCCATGTGAGGCCAGAACTCTGGAATGCCCAGCAGCACTGCAGTAGAGATGGGAACTCCTCCACAGACAGCACCAAGGGACCAGGGCCATCACTCTGAGCTGGTGCCATAAAGGAAGCTGTAGCTGATCCTATCTGTCGCCTTGCTCAGTGTTTATAGGGAGCAAGAGAGCTTGACTCACCTCATCACTAGACAGGATAAACAGAGGCTGAGGAAGGAAACAATGAAGATGTACATTTCCCATCCTGGATACCTACCTACTTACTAAACCAAGGTTAGCATCCAGCAGCTGAGTGAAGGCTGTGGCTGGCTTCAGCTGCCAGCAGCTGAACCAACCAGGCTAGAAAGTGCCCCTAACCAAAACAAAGACAGGCTCCCTGCAAGCCCTGCCAGGAGCAGCAGCCTGCCAAGGCTCTAACTTGTTTCAGTTCAAGGTTGGTTTGTTTAGTCTAGAGTTAATTCTGCCCACTTAGGAGATTGTTTTGAAATGGAGACACAAGGGACAGACAATTGAACCAAGCCACAGGGACAAAACATGCAGGCAGAAGAGAGACTGAGCAAGCCAAAAGCAAGCAGAGCAAAGCACTGGGTTGGTGAAGCAGCACTTCAGGTTTTAGCTTTGTCTAATAAATTCCTGGGGCACCATAGGTTGCTTGCAGGTTTCCTGATTTATCCAGCACTGCATTTCCAGTTAAAAGTGAAAGCCCAAAGAACTGTTTCTCTTACCCTGGTGACAAAGCCTATTTTTGACAGTCATGTTTCAGCCTGACGAGCAGCGTTAAATACAGTAGACAGCTTGCTGCTGCTATTTTCACAGGCAGGAGCATACCTTCAGAGAGGAACTCTGCAGAGCACAGTGGAAAAGGTATGGCTCTCCCCAGATAACCTTCTCTTCCCAGGATTAATGTATTTTTAGGTAACACAGCCACCCACTCTTCAGAAAATGCAGCCTGATGTATGACACCATCGGCACAGATGAAGAGGAGCCGAACTACCTCCCAGTGCAGCTGGGTGCCCCAACCAGACATGTTTGGAGTACCTGCATACTTCACTCCAGAGGTTTTGTGCCCCTGGAGGTTGTGCTACACCTCACACTTGAGGCCCAGTCTAGCTTTTACTCCTCCTAGAAGCTGCTGCTGTGTGAGCTCTGCATGAATAACCACTGCCTATCGACCTCAGGTCTCCTGTCAAACAACCCCAGCAGTGCCAGCCCTTTGCTCCATGCTCTCTAGCAGTGATGTCCCAGCTAGGAAACACCAATCCACCCAGGAATTCTCTCTTCCTCCCTCTCAGGATCATACAATGGATCATAGAATGGGTTAAAGATGGTCCAGTGCCAACCCCCTGCCATGGGCAGGCACCCCCACCAGCACAGGTTGCTCAAGGCCTCATCCAACCTGGCCTTGGACCCCTCCAGAGGAGGCAGCCACAACCTCCCTGGGCAACCTGTGCCAGTGTCTCACCACCCTCACTCTAAAGAATTTCCTCCTAATGTCCAATGTAAATCTAACCTGTTTCAGTTTCAAACCATTGTCCCTCATCCTGGCATTCCCAGCCCTTGTCCAAAGTCCCTCCCCAGCTCTCCTGTAGCCCCTTCAGGCACTGGAAGGCTGCTCTGAGGTCTCCTTGGAGCCTTCTCTTCTCCAGACTGAACAGCCCCAACTCTCCCAGCCTGTCCCCACAGGGGAGGTTCTCCAGCCTCTTTATCACCTTAGTGGCCTCCCCTGAACCTCCTCCAGATCCATGCCCTCTTTGTGATGAGGACTCTCAGTCTCTTGCCCCTTGTTTCAGTTCCAGCAGTCTACAGACTGTGACTGGGGAAGAGCCTGCACCATGTTACCCCTGGCTATGCTTTTGTCCAAAATGTCTCTGCACAACATTTGGAGATGAGGAAAGTGCCACACTTACTGAGCAGCAACCAAAACCTGACCAGTCTCAGGCTGACACAGATGCTGCTTTGTAAAGTTCTCAAGAGCAACCAGACACAGCTGCAGCCCTGCAGCTCTGGCCTAAAGCAGGAGAAACTTAAACTGGGACTGTCAAGAAGGCAACAGCCTCTGCTGCCTAACCCAAAGCCTTTGCACAAAGCAGCTCCTGAACTACCACAGCTGTCCAGCATCTGAAAATACCTCAAAAGGAAGCACCAAGAGACTTTCAGAGCATGGTAAATGATACAAAGGTTTCTATCGCAGGGGTTGGCTGGGCTCATTAATTGTGCTTTAAACTAGGTTGGAAGGGGGGGAGGGAGAAAGGCAGGCTTACTGTAAGCAAGCTGAGACAATTGTGGGGTGATGTGTCAGCTCCACTGCTATCTCATGGGAGGCAGATAACAATGAGTTGTGTGTTGGAGAAGATGCAAGGGCTAGCAATGAGTGTAAGCTGAGGGATGGCACACCAGGGTGGGAGGCTAATAAGAGCCTTCAGCCTGCTACCTTGCAGCATGCTGGGGACACACAAGAACTCTTAAAGGCTTACAGAGATGCACCATGTGGATCAAGTAATAAGGAATCAGCATACACAGAGCTTACTGCTAGGTTGGTGGCTGAGAAGTGGCTGGGAATGGTCAGACTGCAAGAATGAAAGCCAACAGATTGACTCCCTCCCTGAAACGCTCATATACCAATGCATGGAGCATGGGGAATGGGCAGGAGGAGCTGGAGACCTTGGTTAGGCTGAATAACTATGATAGAATTGCCATCACTGAGACATGGTGGGACAGCTCCCATGACTGGAATGTTGTCATGGATGGCTTCAGGAAGGACAGACCAGCAAGGTGAGGTGGGGGAGTTGCTCTCTATGTGCGAGAGCAACTGAAACATGCTGAGTTCTATCCAAGGGGAGAGGCAAAACAGGTTGAAAGCTTGTGGGTAAGAATTAAGGGATGTGGGAAAGGAGGTGGAATTGTTGTAGGCATCTACTATAGACCACCAAACCAAGAGGAAGATGTTGATGAGGGCTTCTACAGACAACTGGGAGTAGCCTCTAGAGCTAACTCCTTGGTACTCATGGGGGACTTCAATCACCGTGATATTTGCTGGGAAGCAGGCACAGCCAGGCACAGCCAGGCACAGCCAGGCACAGCCAGGCACAGCCAGGCACAGCCAGGCACAGCCAGGCACAGCC
>WBNM01007312.1:0-50886 GCA_013399055.1 Ramphastos sulfuratus
TCCTGTGCCTTCCCTTTAACCTTCACCATAAGCTCTCTGTTTTTCCATTGCACATCCCCAGGTGGAGCTCCATGGCCTCTAGTCTATCTTTGATGTAGAGTGCAACACCCCCTNCCCCCTCCCCTTCTCCCCTGCCTGTCCCTCCTGAAGACTCTATAACCATCTATCCCCATGCTCCAATCGTGAGATCCATTCCACCATGTCTCAGTGATGCCAATGACATCAGAACCCTGGAGACTCGCACACGTTTGCAATTCTTCCTGTTTGTTCCACCTGCTCCTTGTGTTAGTGCAGAGGCATTTCAGTTGTGCCTCTGACTTACTGACTTACTCACTGATTTGCCCTTACCCTGACCTTTGGGAACTCTTTTCTCAGTCTGTACTCCAACCCTAGAGTCAGATCCCAGCTGTCCATGCTCAGGCATCTCTGCAGCTACCAACCTATCTCTACCCCTCATGTCATCCCTACCATGTGGATTACCACATTATGTTTTCCTGTTGGCAGCTACTACCTGAAGGGGATCTGGCTCATCTCTGCAAGACTTTGACTGCATTATTTTGGCCCCAGCATGCTTCTGGGCAGCAGGTTGAGAGCCCTTACTAGTCCCTCTCCATGTGCATGTCAACCCCTGCCTTCCTCAGCTGGCATCTCCTTACAATAACCACTCCCACAGGCACCTTCTACATGCAATGACCTCTTCAAGGGTGGTGGAGTCCTGGAATAGGCCACTCAAGAAGATTCTTCTCAGTGGCATCCAGTGACAGGACAAGGGGCAATAAGCACAAACCAGAACCCAGGAGGTTCCACCAGGAGCAACTTGTTGGTTTTGAGTGTGGTGGAGCCCTGGCACAGGCTGCCCAGAGAGGTTGTGGAGTCTCCTCCTCTGGAGAGATTCCAACCACACCTGATCATTGTGATCCTGTGCAAGCTGCTGTGGTTGCTTTGGCAGGGGTATTGCTCTGCATGATCTCTAGCAGTTCTTTCCAACCCCTGTGATGTTGGGATTCTGAGATTCACTCTCATCTACCTCCATTTCAACACCATACCAAAGACCATTATCTTGAGCACTGCTCATGTCTCCTATGGGCTCATGTCCTCATACTTTGCCTGTGGTCCTCTCCCATCTCTCATGGAATCATGGGCGGTTTGGGTTGGAAGTGACCTGCAAAGGTCACTTAGCCCAACTACTTATGCAGTCAGCAGGGACATCATCAACTAGAGGAGATTGTTCAGAGCTCCAAAAAACCTGATCTGAAATGGTTCCAGGGATGGGGCATCTACCACTCTGGGTANCAGTTTCAAGCCATCAACCCTTGTCCTGTCACAACACACCCTGCTCAAAAGCCTGTCCCCACTTTTCCTCTCAGCCCTTTTAAGGACACCAGAAGGTCTCCCTGGAGCCTTCTCTTCTCCAAGCTGAACAACTCCAACCCTCTCAGCCTGGCCTCACATCAGAAGTGCTCCAGCTCTCCAAGCAAGAGCCTGTAAAGCAGCACTGCTAAGACAGCCTCATCCCAAGAGGGGATGACCTACCCCAAACAGCCAAGGGTGTCCTGCCCAACAACCAGTCCAGATTCTCAACTTTCTACTGTAGCTCTGTGTCGAAGGAATTAGGCAGCAGGAAGGGTGATAGGAATTGACATTTCAGCAGGACCTGTTGTGACAGGACAAGGGGTGAGGGGTTGAAACCAAAAGAGGGAGATTTAGACTGGAGAGAAGATGTCCTTCAGTGTGATGGTGAGACCTTGGCCTAGGGTGACCAGAGAGGTGATAGATGTTCTGACCCTGCAACCATTCCAGGACAGGTTGCCTGGGGCTCTAAGCAACCTGCTCTAGTTGCATATTGCATGGGGGTTGGATGACCGTGAAGGTCCCTTCCCACCTAACCCATTCTGCGATTCCATGATTCTACAGGTGAGTGTTTCTCACAGTGTCACAGAAACCATAGGCATAGCTGAACCCATGGTCCTGCCACCACCCACCAGTGCTTCCAAAGCTTCCAGCTTTCCAGACACCTCAAATAAAGGACAACATGAATGTATCCTTCAGAGACCTTGGACCGAAGGCCAAGCACCCCTTTGTCCATCATTCCAACAGCTCTGTCAGCATTTTTATAGCAGAAAACCTAAACTAAGGAGGCCAACCCTTCCCCACAAGCATGACCATGGGTTTCTCATCCCTACAGCACCCAGCAAGCTGATTACTTTCCCTTCTGGCTTGTGTGAAGGACTTGAATGATCCCATGGAGAAAAAAGCTTACTGTTGTCCATGTGCCAGGCTCCCCAAGACCTGCTTGGGTCTTAATCCTCTTAGAGAGGAGAATTAGGCATTGCTGAAATTTCTCTGCACAGCCTCCATCCCCAGCAGGGTGGGAAAGGCAAGTCTGACTCTGCAAAGGGCAAAATATTCCTGCTGCTGCGTCCACAAGCCTACAGCAGCTCCTGAAGGACCAGGAGAACAAAAGAACACCTTACATAAGAGCGAGCTCTTGTATCTCAAGGACTGCAGAAGGAAGGATTAATTACGTCATGAAGACAACTAATCTGAGCAGAGGTGGCTTTAAAACCACAGCTTTGGGGGCTGGGAGTTGAATAGAATTTTGTTTAAAACCAAAAATTCCACCTACATAGAATCATAGAATGGTAAGGTTGGAAAGGACCTCAAGGATCATCTAGTCCCAACCCCCTGCCATAGGCAGGGACACATCCCACTAGTACAGGTCACTCAAGGCCTTGTCCAACCTGGCCTTGAACACCTCCAGGGAGGGAGCAGCCGCAACCTCCCTGAGGAACAGGTTTTTATATGGAGCTGGTGCACCTTCTGGAGATGGTTTAGTGGTCATGGAGGGATGGGTTGATGGTTGGAGTTGATGATCTTAGAGGTCTTCTCCACCAAAATGATGCTATTATTCTGTTCTTTACTGCTACACAAAGATTCATAGAATGGTCTGGGTTGGAAGAGACCTCAAAGATCATCTAATTCCAAACCTTCTGCCATGGGCAGGGACACTTTCCACTAGACCAGGTTGCCCAAGGCCTCATTCAACATGGCCTTGAACACCTCCAAGGAGACCTCCCTGGGCAACCTCACCACCCTCACTGTGAAGAATTAAATTGCTGAGCTGATACACATCAGCTGACCCCCAAACCTGTTTGTCCAAACAGATGGCAATGACCTGAGTTTTGAAGAAAGAAGAGTGACCAAAAATTAAGAGGTTTGCAAATATGAAAATCTGGAGAAACTAGTTTTACTTCTTATTTGAGGAGTGAGAGCACACAGATCACAACAGGCTGCCCAGGCCAGTGGTGCAGTCCCCATCATTGAAGGAGTTTCAAAGCCATGTAGGTGATGTGCTGAGGGACATGGTTTACTGATGACCTAGCAGTGCTGGGTTCAGGGTAGGACTCAATGATCTTGGAGGTCTTTCCCAACCCTAATGACTCTGTGATTCTATTTTCATTCTTTTGCAGTGTGAAGCTACTTGGGTCACTCCCTCCAAGAAGGACATTGAAGTGCTGGACTGTATCCAGAGAAGGGCAATGAAGCTGGTGAAGGGTCTGGAGAATAGGCTTGGTGAGGAGCAGCCAAGGGACATGGGATGGGCTCGGTGTGAATAAAAGGAGACTGGGGAGGAGACCTTTTGGCTCTCTACAACTCTCTGAAAGGAGGCTGGATCCAGGTGGGGATTGGTCTCTTTTTCCCAAGGAACAAGTGACAGGACAAGAGAAAATGGCCTCAAGCTGCACCAGGGGAGGTTCAGGTTGGACAAGAGGAACATGTCTTCCCCAAAAAGGTTTTCCAGGCCTGGGCCAGGCTGCCCAGGGCAGTAGTGGAGTCCCCACTCTTGAAGGGCTTTCAAAGCCATGGAGGCATGGTGCTGAGGGACACAGTTTGGTGGTGACCTGGGTTAATGCTTGGTTAACGTTGGCTTAATGGTTGGACTTGATGATCTCAAAGGTCTTTTCCAACCAAACCCATCCTGGTTCTTCTCCCCATTATCATCTCCCTGCTCCTCATGCTTCTTTTGTAGCCTTCCTCACCCCAGGAGGACTTGATGTGCTGTTTAGAATGTGCTACTGTTCAGCCCTAGAAGGAAGATGATGAAGATGCACATCAAGAGGTACTAATGGGATTCATCCACCTGTCCTTCAGCCATCCTGGGACCAGAAGTCTTCCACCTTGCCCGTCAGCCTAGAGCTTTCATTAGCAGGGGAATATAACACGATCATGAGCTAATTAACTGGGATTGTTGATGCTTTAGCAGGAGGCATTAAGTGCCATGGGTGGAGAATTCCCCAAAGGTGCTTCAAGTTCTTTCAACCATGGGTCAGGAGCAAACAGGATGACATCAGCCAGGCTGATCAGCCATTAGTCCTCCAAGATGACAGTGATCAAATATCCCCTCCTGGGCAGCTAACAGATGGGCTTGTAAGACTTGAACCAATGTCCCATCCATCACAGACCTCTAGGAGATCCCATCATAGACCTCTAGGAGATGTCTAATGGGTAACGCCAGCTTAAAACATGAGGCCCAAGATGATAATGCTCAGGTGGCTTTCAATGTGCAAACAAAGCCTGGCTGATGTCTCTCTGGAGAGTATATGGCATTAACATTCCTCAATTTCTCCTAAAAGCCCTTTTGGTGTAGGAATGCAGCAGTTGCAGGGATGATGGGCCATCCAGGTTGTCCTCAACCCTGGCATGAACGAGCATGAAGGCTTCTAAATAGAGCTGCACAACCACCCAATATGTGTCCAGATGAATCAAGCTTCCAGAACCAATCTTTGATCTGGTTCCAGGGACTTCAGAAGAGCCCAGAAATGTAAAACAAACCAAAACCACTCAGTAAACCCAACCTCTCCAGTGAGTTCCCATAAGTATGGCTAAAAAGACCAAACAGGAAGTTCACCACTTGGTACAAGTTTCATAGAACCAGAGAATTGTTTGGGTTGGAAAAGACCTTTAAGATCATGGAGTCCACCCATCAACCATTTCTCAGATTCCACCAGGAAGACCACAGAAGACAAACTTATGGCCTGTAAAGATCACTGCTGCTCTTCCAAAGACTCCAGTTTCATGCACAATGGAAGAGTTTCTCCTCCCCCTCTATTCTGCCCTAGTTAGGCAATAGCTGGAGTCCTGGGTCCAGTTCTGGGCTCCCAGTTCAAGAAAGACAGGGAACTACTGGAGAAAGTCCAGTGGAGGCTTCAGAGATGCTGAGGGGCCTGGAGGATCTCTGTGAGGAGCAAAGGCTGAGAGCCCTGGGGCCACTGAACCTGGAGAAGAGCAGCCTGAGAGGGGATCTGCTCAATGCTTAGCAAAAGCTAAAGAGTGGGGGGCAAGAGGATGGGGCCAGACTCTTGTCAGTGGTGCCTGGTGACAGGACAAGAAGCAATGGGCAAAACTGGAAAACAGTTTTGGTTTCATCAGGAGAAATTTCCTTGTTGTGAGGGTGGTGGAGCCCTGGAGCAGGCTGCCCAGAGAGGTTGTGGAGTTTGCTTTGTCTGGAGAGATTCCAACCCCACCTGTCCATTGTGATCCTATGCAAGCTGCTGTGGGTGCCCCTGCTTTAGCAGGGGTATGTGGACTGGATGATGTCCAGAGGTCCCTTTCAACCCCCACCATGCTGGGATTCTGGGGTTCTACTCCACGATACATAGAGAAGAAAACCTGCCAACCCTTTTTCCATGCCTTCCCTCCAACACTCCAAAGTACGCAGCAGAACTGGTAGATCCTTGAGGAGAACGTGTGATGAACCCTGTGGTGGCAGCAGCTGATGTCCCTCACCTGAGCTGTAGCTGTCTGTGGAGGACTGTGAGATGGAGCGGGACAGAGAGCGGCGCCCAATCTTCGTCGGGCGCTTGTTGAATTCTTGCTTCTGGTCAGCAAATTGGATCTGTTGAGAGAAAAGAATCATTCCATGAAGAGTCAAAGCTCAATAGTCTGACAGAATCATAGAATGGTTTAGGTTGGAAGGGACCTCAATGATCATAGAGTTCCAACCACCCACCATAGGCAGGGACACCTCCCAGTAGTACAGGTTGCTCAAGGCCTCATCCAACCTGGCCTTGAACACCTCCAGGGAGGGAGCAGCCACAACCTCCCTGGGCAACCTGTGCCAGTGTCTCATCACCCTCACTGTAAAGAACTTCCTCCTAACATCCAGTCTAAATCTCCCCTCTCCCAGTTTAAACTCCTCATCCTGACATTAAAAGACCTAGTAAATTGTCCCTCCCCAGCCCTCCTGTAGGCCCCCTTCAGATACTGGAAGGCTACTACAAGGTCTCCTTGAAGCTTTCTCTCCTCCACGCTGAAGAGCCCCAAGTCTTGTAGCCTGTCCTCACAGGAGAGGTGCTCCAGCCCTCTCAGCATCTTTGTGGCCCTAATACAGAAGATGGATCCCAAGAAACCAAAGCCTGATGTGGACAATTCCACCATTCCAGTTCCTGGTGGAATGACAATGTAGATTCCTTCTATGACATACAAAAGGCAACAATAAAACCATTTCAAGGAAGGGTCTGAGCTGTCAGTTGGACTCCATGGTAAGGAACATGAGATTGGAGACATCACCCAAGGCATTTGTAACTGTTGGGAGATTGGAGAACACAAGGACAGAAGAACATTTAAGCTAAGAGTTAACTTCCATAGATTTGCAGAATGGTTTGAATTGGAAGGGATCTTAAAGATCATCCAGTTTCAACTCCCCTGCCATGGGCAGGAACACCTTCAACTAGAACAAGTTGCTCAGGGCCTCATCCAGCCTGGTCTTGAGTATCTCCAGGGAGGGAATACAGCTCAAGAAATGAAGGTTGAGGTGCATAAATGAAGCCATGGGTAGATGGACCAAATGTGATTGTTCAAGTTGGAGAGAATTGTGGAATCACCATGGTCACAATTTGGGATGAATCTCCAGGTGTCCTGTACCCAAGAAGGGCACAATCCCCTGCACCAGTACAGGTAAGCGGTGACCTGCTAGGAAGCAGCTCCAAGGAGAAGGACCTGGGAGTGCTGGTGGACAATAAGGTCATCATGAGCCAAGAAGGCCATTGTGACCAAGAAGGCCAATGGTCTCCTGTGGGGCATGGAGAAGAGTGGGGCTAGTAGGTTGAGGGAGGTTCTCCTCCCTCTCTACTCTGCCCTAGGGAGCCACAGCTGGAGAACTGAGTCCACTTCTGGGCTTCCCAGTTCAAGAGAGACTGTGAGCTACTGGAGAGAGTCCAGAAGAGGCTCCAGAGATGCTGAGGGGCCTGGAGCATCTCTGTGAGAAGGATAGGCTGAGAGCCCATGGGGCTGTGGAGCTGGAGAAGAGCAGTCTGAGAGGGGATCTGATCAACGCTCAGCAAGAGCTAAAGGAGTTCTGGGGGCCAAGAGGGTGGGGCCAGACTCTTGTCAGTGGTGCCCAGCAACAGCAATGGGCATGCACTGGAACCCAGAAGATGGAACCATCAGGAGAAACATGTTGCCTTTGAGGGTGGTGGAGCCCTGGAGCAGGCTGCCCAGAAAGGTTGTGGAGTTTCCTTGTCTGGAGAGCTTCCAACCCTACCTGGCAATTGTGATGCTGGGCAAGCTGCTGTGTATGACCCTGCTTCAGCAAGGGGGTTGGATTGGATGATCTCCAGAGGTCACTTCAACCCATCCCCACCTCACCAGGATTCTGTGAAACTGGAAGCAGAACTTTCATCTGCAAATTTCCTTGGACTTTGTTACGACCATAAACCAACTCAAGCTGGTATACAACAGGGTTAAATAGTTACACCTCCAAACTACTGAACACCATCTGCTGTGTCCATTAACAAACCCCTTGAGGGATTTGGACAAGTTTGGTCCATTTGAAGAAGTCATCCAACCTGGAAAAATTTGATCTCCACCTGGGAACTCAAATTCAAGCTTAAGTAGCAGCACTTGACATTGTACTTTGAATGAGTTGATGATGCTGCAGAGCCTGTACCTTCTTTTGGGGAACAATAAGCAGTGGAAAAAAAGCGATGGTGGTCTTGGGTGGCTCATTTAAAGTCAACCCAAGGTTGAGCTGGTGCAAGGACTTTCACAGCAGGCTGGTGAGGAGGAGGGAAAGGACTCGGGAGAGGATCTGCTGCAGCACCTGGGAGCTCTGCTAATCTTAAAGCGAACAACAGAACGGGAAAAGGAGAAGGAAAGACCTAGGGGAGGGAAAAAAAAAAAACAACCCAGGTCCTGCTCACGTTACAGTGGAAAGTCTGTGGTGGATTAACACCTCCGGGCCTGGAGCAGGCTGGAAACCCAACAAAGGGTGAATGACTTATAATGGCCAAGAAGGGCAACGGTATCCTGGGGTGCATTAGGAAGTGTGTTGAGCAGGTCAAGGGATGTTCTCCTCGCCCTCTACTCTGCCCTGCTGAGGCCCAACCTGGAATACTGCATCGAGTTCTGGGCTTCTCAGTTCAAGAAGGACAGGCATCTACTGGAGAGAGTCCAACAGAGGGCTGCAAGGATGATGAAGCAACTGGAGCACTGCCTTATGAGGAAAGACTGAGAGACCTGGGGCTTTTTAGTCTGGAGAGGAAAAACTGAGAGGAGATCTAATAAATGTATATAAATATCTGAGGGCTGGGGGTCAGGAAGGAAGGGACAGGGACAGCCTCTGCTCACTTGTGCCCTGTGATAGGACAAGGGGCAATGGATGTAAACTACAGCACAGGAAGTTCCACCTCAACATGAGGAAGAATTTCTTTACTGTAAAGGTCACAGAGTACTGGAACAGGCTCCCCAGACCCATCTGGACACCTTCCTGTGCGACCTGCAATAGATCATATGGTCCTGCTCTGGCATGGGGGTTGGACTCAAAGATCTCCAGAAGTCCCTTCCAACCTCTAACATCCCGCGATCCTGTGAACATTTTCCCTTCCCCACATCATCTCATCTAGGACATTCAACATGATGACTGCATCTCATTCAGGACACTCAACACGAGCACTTCAAGCAGTAACAGTGATAACTGCATCCAAAGCTCTCCAAGTTCACATCCAAGATGGCCAAGGACATACCAAGGAGCCAAATTATGAACCAAATTAGGTAGAACTAAAGTGGAGTTGAAAATAAAACCTGCGCTCGGCCTCTTCAAGGGTTTGAGCCCTTTAAATGCAACCATAAGATGGGTTTAGCTTTAGATGCACAAAGCGCCAGAAGCAGAGAACATCGGGAAGGGGCCAGGGTCAAGGTTCAGGTCTGCTCTTTGATGCTTCACCAACATCTTTTGACTTCAGCCTTCAAGCAGGCAATAAAAGATGCTGGAATTTGATTTAAGTCATCTGCTGTAGCCACCTTCATTCAGTGACAGGTTTTGTATCACACGAACATGAGAAGGGTCCACCAGGAAGATACACTCAAGCCAGTACACCTTTATTTTTGAGTTGGTATCTCAGCACTTGATCCAATCAGGAGAAAAAACAGACCTTGCTCACCCAAACCAAAACTCCACTTTAAATCTCCACCAAACAGCACAAGGTGACCAACAGCATGACATGTCACCTTCCAACCTGTCTGGAAAGATGAGGACATTCAAGACGGGTACAAGGAGAGCAATCGAGTTCCATGTTGGACTCACGCAGCTCACACCATAAAACCTCTGAAGGTAACAGCCAACTCCGAATCAGGTTGGAAGGGACCTCAAGGATCATCTGATCCAAGCTTTCTTGGGAAAAGTCTGGTTTACACAAGATGTCTCAGCAAAATTCCATCTGAAAAGGACCTTGTCCAGCTAGATCTTAAAGAACCCTGCAGAGGCTGACGCTGTGAAGCCTTTCAGATCTGCAGCTTCATGGATTTAGGAGTCAGACCTGCTCTGCAGCTACACAAGTCCCACTGCTTTCAGCTTCCAGCAGGAGAAGAACAATTCAAGGTGTAGAACCTCACCTCCAGAGGTACAAAGGGTTAATGACTTCTAAATACAGGTCCAAGGCTCATCACATTTCAAACGAGCCAAGGCTCGCTTCGTCCTGAGGTTTCCACCACAAAGAGCTGCTCTATGCTACTTCACTGAGCAAAAATAAAGGTCTCATCATCCCAGGATTTACCTGAGCAAGCTCCCTGCTCTCAAACCCATTATCCCCTTCACCATGGTGTTCTGAAGAACAACCCCAGAGTAAACACATCTGGCTCAAGACTTCATCCTTTCAAACCTCCTGCTCCGGAGAGGGGATAAAGAGAAGTTCATAGAAATAAATTCTCATCATCCCAGTTTGGTTTTTTTTTTTTTTTTCCCTTGGGAAACCTCCCTGCTCTCAAACCCTTCATCTCCTCCACCACGATGTTCTGAGGAACAACCCCAGAGCAACACGTCTGGCTCAAGATTTCATCCTTTCAAACCTCTTGCCCCTGAGAGAAGACGAAGAGAAGTTCATAGAATGGTTTCGGTAGGAAAATATCTTTAAGATCATTGAATCTGACCAAGTTCTCTGGAGATGGGGATCTTCTCCCAGCAGGTGGATGTGGCTAGCTCCATGAATAAGTGATTGGGGGGGAACAGTGAGGAAAAGAGTGGAAAGAAAAAGGTGGGGTGGAAAGAAAAATGGGAGTTAGGCTACTAAAGGCCACCCTCACCTGGGCTTTAATCCCCGAATCGCCGTTGACATTGTACTTCTTCTTGTTGAGCATGACGGCATCACCGGCACCTTCTTGGCACCTTCTCCCACCAGGACAAGGGCTGCCCCCCCATTTATACCTCCCAGCTTAGCTGCTCTGGTTTCAGCCTCGGGGTGGAGGGAGGGAGAAGGGAAAGGAGGAGGGAGGGAAGGGGAAGGGTTGGGATTTGCAGATTCCTCGGGCTGGGCTGTTGTGTTTTTCGTATGCCTGCTGCTGTTGGCAAAGGAGGACCCCAAGAGTTAATGAGGCGTCCTGCACCAAACAAGTCCTGCTTCTGTTTTCTGCCAGCTTGACAGGGTTTTGCTTGACCCCAGGATGGTTTTTTAACATGCACAGAACAATGGCTTATTTATATAACCAGAACATTTCCCTGCTTACCATAATTAACTTGCTAATTAGGCTCTTTTCAACACCCCCCCCCAGTCACCACTTTCCCTTTCCCCAGTGGCAGATGATTACCTCCACGGAGCCTCATTAGAAGAAAATTAACTAATGAACAACTAAAACAACCAAGTGATTTGTTGGATGCTTAAGTGTTTTTTAATGAGGTGGGTCCATCCCCCACGGCAGCAAGTGCAAAACTCTGTCTTTGGAAAGGTCCAGGCTCCAAGACCCATCCTCCTGTTCCCCACCAGATCATTCATTCCTCATGGAATCCCAGAATGGGTTTGGGTGGAAGAAACCTTGAAGATCATCAAGTCCAATCAGTAACCAGTACTGCCAGGTCACCACCAAATCATGGGCCTGAGAAACACATCTACATGGCTTTGAAAGCCCTCCAGGGATGGGGACTCTATTACCTCCCTGAGTGGCCTGGGCCAGGCTTTGACGACCCCCAAGGGGAAGAAATTGTTCCTCGTGTCCAACTTGAACCTCCCCTGGTGAAGCCTGGGGCCATTTCCTCGTGACCTGTCACTTATTCCTTGAGAAAAGAGACCAATCCCCACCTGGCCCCAGCCTCCTTTCAGGGAGCTGGAGAGAGCCAGAAGGTGTCCCCTCCTTTGCTCCAGGATGAACAACCACAGGTCACTCAGCTGCTCCTCATTCCTGTTATCCAGACTCTTCACCAGCTTCATTGCCCTTCTCTGGCCACACTCCAGTACCTCAATGCCATTCTTGAAGTGAAGGGCACAAAACCAAACCCAGTACTCAAGGTGTGGCTTCCTCATCAGTGCCCAGTCCAGGGGTACAATCCCTGCACTGCTCCTGCTGGCCACACTCTTGCTGATCCAAGCCAGGATGCTAGTGGCCTCCTTGGCCACCTGGGTACACACTAGCTCATTTCCAGCTGACTGTTGACCAACTCCCCCAGAGAGCATAAAGCTCTTTTCCAAGAGGTTATCCCATGATGATATTTAAATCAAGAAAACAAAAACAAACCTCTTTTTTTTTTCCAGTCTGAGACATTGAAGTAAGAACTTTCATGATCTAAGTATGCTCAAAATAAAGTTCTTTCCTGTCCCTCCACTCCACAGCTCAGGTGTCTTCTGCAAGTTGTGTGCCATCTGGCCCAATCTTCACACAAAAAGCTGGAGAACAATTATCAGTCCTAGCAAAATTCAGGTTTTCACTGCCAGGTACTAACCCATGCCTGACTAAAGTGACTTCTACTTGGCCTTGCTGGCCCTCAAGTGGGCTCATGTGAATCTCCTGAGGCTCAACAAGGCCAAGAGCAAGGTCCTGCACATGGGCTAAGGCAATCCCTGGTATCATTCCAGGCTGGGGGATAAAGGGCTGGAGAGCTCTGTGGAGAAAGACTTGGGGGTGCTGCTGGGTGAAAAGCTGGACATGAGCTGGCACTGTGAGCTCACAGCCCAGAGCCAACCTGTCCTGGGCTGATCTCCAGCAGTGTGGGCAGCAGGTGCAGGGAGGGGATTCTGCCTCTCTGCTGTGCTCTGCTGAGACCCCACCTGCAGTGCTGGGGCCAGCTCTGGAGTCCCCATCACAGGACAGACATGGACCTGGAGTGGGAATAGAGGAGGCCACAGCAATGATGGGAGGGCTGGAATTCCTCTCCTGTGAGGCCAGGCTGAGAGAGCTGGGGCTGTTCAGCCTGGAGAAAAGAAAGCTCCAGGGTGACCTTGTGGTGGCTTTCCAAGAGGTGGCTTAAAGGGGCCGAGAAGAAATCTAGGGACAGACTTTTGAGTATGGCCTGTTGTAACAGAACAAGGGGTGATGGGTTGAAACTACAAGAGGGAGATTGAGACTGGAGAGAACGAAGATGTTCTTCATGATGAGGGTGGTGAGGTCCTATCCCAGGTTGCCCAGAGAGGTGGGAGATGTCCCATCCCCGGAACCATTCCAGGTCACGTTTGATGTGGCTCTGAGCAATCCGCTCTAGTTGCAGATGTTCCTGCTGACTGCAGAGGGGTTGGGCTGGATGATTTTGAGAGGTCTCTTCCAACCCAAACCAAGCCATTCCAAACCAAACTATGAAACCCTGCTTTTTCATCACAGTTGGAGCTCAACCTCCCTCCCTGTGTCAGCTCAGCCATGGTGTAGGCTTTGAACATCATCTACTCTCTAAAACTTGTTAAATGGAACCTTAAAGTCTGGAAACAGCTCCAACACCCATCCCTCCACCCTCCATTGCTTGAACCATGTGGAAGAGCAACCATCTTTGTAAAGTCTCTGAACTTCTGAACTCTGCCAGTGCTGTGTTTTAGTCTTCAGATTAATCTTTATCCAAAGATCTTCATTTTTCAAAGGTAAAAAATGGAGAAGGTAACAATATTCTGTGTAATCAGATCACACAAGTTCACAAATCCACCTGCAACAAACATGGTAAATAAATAGCAGGTTATGAAGCAACTTCAAAGCCATCCATGAAACAGCAGGTCAAGGCTGTGGTCTCCAAGAGGTACTGCTACTCAGTTTTTGGTGTGACAAAAGTCTTCTTGCAATGGAAAACTATCTCTGATGCCAAGTGATCCAATGGATTTACAAAATTTTGAAGCTGTGATTAAACCAGAGAGGACCCAAAAGACTGTTCTGATGTTCCACCAGGTTGGCAGCTTCCAGATAACCTTCTCCTCCTGCCCTCTCATCTCTATTCATGAAGGAAAAGCTGGTTTCCTCCAACCTGCCAAACCAGACACTTCATCTCCTGCTCTGCTTTCCTCCTGTGAAACTGGAGATGTGTATGGAGACACCATTTGAAACACAACAGAGAGCTGCTCCCTTTCTGTGGTATCAGTGATGCCCTCACTCTCCATGCTTGCAGAGGTGGTGGTGGAATCACTGTCCTTGGAAATGTTCAAGAAATATGTGGACATGGCACTTGGGGACATGGTTTTATGGCTATGATGGTTTCATGCCAATGGTTAAGACTTGATGATCTTAGAGGTTTCTTCCAACCAAAACAATTTGTGTGATTCTGTGATCTACAACCCTCAGCTTTATCAATCCAGACAGCTTCTCCTCTCCTAACGCACCTCCTGAGCTTAGATGATACCACTGCAAGAAAGGGACTGAACAGTTTGGGTTGAGAGGGATCTTGAAGATCATCTAGCTCCATTCTCCTCATGGGGGCGGTGGTGGTGGTGGTGGTGGTGGAACTAGATGACTTCAAGGTCTCTTCCAACCTGCCTTACATTAATGAGTAATCCTGACAATGCTGCTCACTGAGCCAGAACTTCAGCTGGAGCTCCAAGTATTTAAGATTCCAGTTCTCCAGCCAAAAGGTCACATGGAGATGGACTCTGGGATTAACCCAAATTTAACCCCTCAGTATCCTCCTCCTGAAAAAGCACCTTGAGAACCTGCAGGTAAAGGCTGATTTTACCAACAGGATGTAGGACAGAACGGATGAGAATGAAGAATCACTCACCTGGTTAGAATTTCAAGCCATTGAGTCTTGAAGACCTCACACCAGTGGTGGACCCATCATTTCTAAGGGTTTCTAAGCCCGGTGTGTTTCTAACTCATGTTCAGCATTGGGCTGAGGGTCTGCTGAGTGCAAATATCAGACCACAGCCCTAAATTACTCCAAATCTATTAGATTTTCCTGGGACTGAGACCAGTTTTGGTCCTCAGATCTTCGAGATGAAGACTGAACCACAGGGTGGGTCTATTAAGTCATTGAACCTCACTCTAATAGCTGAGACTCAATCTTGAGTTACATCTTGTCAAAAAAGTAACCCTCCATGGTCCACAACAGCAAAGCTACAGGTGGAAAACCTGGAGATGAAGCTAGAAGCTCTTGCAACACAGAATCACAGCGCTGATGCCAGCTCTGAAGTCGTCAGCACAGGACAGACATGGACCTGCTGGAATGGGGCCAGAGTAGGCCACAGTAATGCTCTGCTGTGAGGCCAGGCTGAGACAGTTGGGGTTGTTCAACCTGCAGAAGAGAAGGATCCAGGGAGATCTTGTGCTGGCCTTTCAGGACTTAAAAGGCTTGGATTGAAGGGATCTTCAAAGGTCATCTAGTCCAACCCCGCTGCAGCCAGCAGGAACACCTGCAACTAGAGCAGGTTGCTCAGAGCCCCAAACAACCTGACGTGGAACATTTCCAGGGATGGGACATCTACTTACCCTCCCACCTGGGACTGTGTCTTACCACCCTCGCCCTCATAGGGAGAAAAAAATTCAGGTCCCATAACTGCACGCCAAAGTTTTTCCCTGATTACTCTGGGCACAGTTTCCAAAACCCCAAATCTCCATCAAAACTCTGCAAAGCCAACCTGCTGCAGATCTCCCAACCACCCAAGTCAGAGAATACAGAACCATGGAATTACAGGGCAGAAGAGATGTTGAAGATCTCAGGCTCAACCCTTAACCCAGCACTGCCAGGTCACCATCAAACCATAGCCCTCAGCACCACAACTACATGGCTTTGAAACCCCTCCAGGAATGGGGACTCCATCACCTCCCTGGGGAAGAAATCGTTCCTCATCTCCAACCCAAACTTTCCCTGGAGCAACTTGAGGCCATTTCCTCTTTTCCTACGCTTGTTCCTTGGGAAAAGAGACCCAAGGCTGGCTCCAATCTCCTTTCCAGGAGTTGTAGAAAGCCAGAAGGTCTCCTCTCAGCCTCCTTTGCTCTACAATGAACACCAAATCTGTTCTCCAGACCCTTCAGCTGCTTCATTGCCCTTCTCTGAACACACTTCAGCCCCTCAATGTCCTTCTTGGAGCGAGTGGCTCAAAACTGAACCCAGTACTCAAAGTGTGGCTTCTCTAGTGCCCAGTACACGGGCATGATCCCTGCCCTGCTCTTGCTGGCCACACTCTTGCTGATCCAAGCCAGGATGGTGGTGGCCAAGAAGGCCACCTGGGTACACACTGCCTCATCTTCAGCTGCTGTTCACAAACCCTTAGAGGTCCTTTTCCACTGGGCAGTTTCTAGCTACTCTGCCCCCAGTCTGAAGTACTCCTGCGGTTGTTGTGACCCAAGTGCGGGACCCAGCACTTGGCATTGTTGAACCTCTTCCCAGTGATCTCAGCCCATCCATCAAGCCTGGCCAGATCCCTCTGTAGAGCCTCCAGCTGATCAACACTCTCACCCAACGTAGTGTCATCTGCAGACTGACTGAGGGTGCCTCCATGCCCTCATTCAGACCATTGATAGTCATTAAAGAGAACTGGCCCCAGCACTGAGCCCTGGGGAACACCACCCGTGACTAGTTGTCAGCTGGAGTTATCTCCATTCCCCACCACTGTTTAAGCCTGGCCATCCAGCCAGATTAAACTCAGGGAAGTGTCCACCTCATTGTACCTTAACCTGATCTGTTCAGCATTGCAGAAGGGACCTGGTTTTATTCCTCAATAACAGTTTTTTGGGTTTTTTTTTTGCAGGGTTGGTTATTTGGTGACTAATAAGAGGTTCACCACAGTCAATGCGGGACCTTGCTAAGAACATTAAGACCTAAAAGACTGTTTGAAATAATGGCCTTAAAGATAATGAGCAATTTAAAGCTTAGGCTAATTATTCCTTGAAATGTGGCTGTTCATTCCCAGGTTGTCCTGAGAAACCCCATAAAATGCAAATTGGTCTCGTTAAAGTCCTGATTAAAACCATGGCTGGAGGACACAGCCCCGAGCCCTTTGTAGAGAGTCTGATGCTGACATGGCTTTAAATCATCTTGTGCAACAGCAGAGGTGAGGGCTGGCCTGCTGGGAAGCAGGACCTGGCAAGGCTGGGGGACAACAAGGTCACCATGAGCCAGCAAGGTGCCCTCGTGGCCAAGGGTCTCCTCAGGGCCATGAAGAAGAGTGGAGTCAGCAGGTTGAGGGAGGTTCTCCTCTCCCTCTGCTCTGCCCTAGTCAGGCCACATCTGGGAACACCTCTGGGCTCCCCAGTTCAAGAGAGACAGGGAACTACCAGTGAGAGTCCAGGGGAGACTGGGAAGATGCTGAGGGGCCTGGAGCATCTCTGTGAGAAGGAAAGGCTGAGAGATGTGGCGCTGTTGAGTCTGGAGAAGAGCAGCCTGAGAGGGGATCTGCTTAATGCTCATCAAGAGCTAAAGAGTGGGGGGCAAGAAGGTGGGACCAGACTCTTGTCATTGGTGCCAAGCGACAGGACAAAGGGCAAGGGGCACGAACTGGAACCTAGAAGGTTCCTTGAGGAGCAACTTTTTGTCTTCTGAGAGTGGTGGATCCCTGGAGCAGGCTGCCCAGAGAGGTTGTGGAGTCTTTGGAGAGATTCTGACCCTGCCTGGCCATTGTGATGTTGTTCAACCTGCTGTGGGTAGCCCTGCTTGAGCAGAAGGGGTTGGACTGAATGATCTCCAGAGGCCCCTTCCAACCCCCACCATGCTGGGATTCTGGGACAAGTCAAAGAGGTGTAGCCTGAATCTTCTGGGCAACCATACAAGCACAGGGAAATTGTCACAGCCATAAGAAATAAAGGTCTGTTTAACTACAGCTCCTGTCATCTGCTCCTGACCCCACCAAATTCATAAAGGAAGAAATTCTGGAGGAGGACAGACCCATAGGGAGAGGTTCATGGCTTCTTTTTTAAGAACTTCACACTTTTCCAATTAGTACCCAAAATAAAATAAAATAAAATAAAATCCACCACTGAAACACTAAAGTAAGTTGTGGATGATGCAGTTTATCACTTCTAACCCTCAGATGTGAAATTCATCTCCTCACCTTTGATAGAAATGGGACATCACTTGAAGGAAAGCTGGAAGAACATAAAAAATGGGTGAGGAGCAGAATGCTAAACCCTAATTTTCCAGCAATCAAATCCCTACAGTTTAATAATTCGACAGTGAGGGGTGGATGAAGTTGGATATTAAAGGAGAACAATGAAGCTGGACTCAAATCACCACAGAGGGACTCTATTTGTAGACCAAGATCAAGACTACCTTTAGAGGAGCACAAGAATATCAACTTCTTCTTATAGCCAACCGAGTATTTTTAGAAGAACTACCAAGAGGGACAACTTCAAAAATAGAAATGGATGATATGAGCCAAAAGCTAAGAAGGTAGAACAAATATTGACACAGAATTTCAGTCTTTCTGAAGTCTCATGAACATTTTTGGACCACAAGACACCGCACAGACCCTTAGGGGACACATAAAGCCAACCTCTAGAGAAACAACCTTCTGTCCTTCAGGCATTGCTTGGTTTTTGGAACAAGGTCATGGTATTTTTAGCTGCTTGGGGACTTTTGGTCTCTATTCTAAGCTCTTTAACCACCAAAATGAAGTGGAGCAGCACAACATGTCTGGAGTTTTAGAGGCTTTATTCCAACCACAGAAGCTAAATTGATGATAAAAGTGAAAGTAGCGCAAAAGTCAGTATCTGCTGGGCTGGTCCTGAAGGAATCCATCCAAATTCTTTGGGAACACAGCAAAGTTTCTCCCACTCCTCTTCTTTGCTGGTCCCAAATTGCTACAAAAATTAGTTCTTTACATAACACATCTGCAAGGTGAGGGTGACCCACGGAGGATCACTCCCTTTGCCACTTGACCACTGTCAGTCAGGCTGGAGAACGGTGCTGGGCTGGCAGGGGGAGATGTCTGACTGTCCTCCTTAGTACTGGAGTGAAACGACCCAACTAAATGCCAGCAAGATCTGATCTCCTTCCAAAAATTAAGCAGCAATCAGCTGGCCAAGTGCTAATTAAAACATAATCAGAGAATCATTTAGGTTGGAAGAGACCTTGAAGATCATTCAGTCCAATCATTAACCCAGCATTGCCAGGTCACCACTAAACCGTGTCCCTCAGCACCGCATCTCCACAGCTTTGAAACCCCTTTAGGGATGGGGACTCTCCACCACTGCCCTAGGCAGTTTCTTCCAGGGCTTGACAACCCCAAAGGGGAAGAACTCACTCCTCATGTCCAACCTAAACCTTATTTAGAAGAAGCCAAGCAACTCACCACTCACCATCCACTCAGGCATGTGGAAAGCAGAGGCGTTGGCATTGTTGTCCCACTTCTCCATAGGTGAAACCCTCCACACTCACATTTGTTTGGCAGAAGGATGCAGCAAGATGCACCAACCCAGCAGACCAAGCTCTTGAGAGGAAAGATCTTCTGCCAGCTGAGGTCTTCGTTATGAACCAGCCTGGTTAACCAAATGTCCAGGGAGAAGCCAAGCAGTTCGGTTCCTCATTGCTCTTCCAAATCCCGCACTGGCTGAAGTGCTCAGATCCAGCCCATTTTTGCAGCTGCAATTTCACACCAACCAGGGTTGGAAGCAACCTCACTATGGTGTGGAGATGTCCATCTCTCACCTCTCTATGCCTCTAGCACCCTATCACCAAATTACTGATATCCTGATGGATACAACAGCGGGGTCAAAGAGAAGCTCCCCTACCCAGAGTTATAGGTCTTCTGCAGCAAGGACTAATCAAAAGTTCACCATCAAAAGTCCAACCACCTTCAAACAAAACATCTCAGCTCTGAAGGACTTTGGGCTTCAAACTCAGTAAAGTCAGAAACCAACTTCAGCATCCCCTGGCCATGCACAAAAGAGATAAAAACTGTGAAAGGATCTGAGTTTAGCTCAACCTCAGGGAGAAGCTGGGATTGAGCAGGCTGGTGGGACTGCAGCTCCCTCTGCTGAGCATCTCAGCCCTTGCTTTGCAGAAGCTAGAAATGAAGCTTTTCGGAGGCAGAAGGATTGCAAAGGGATCTCTTTCTCCTGGCAATGACACGGTTGCACAGCTGGCAGCCCCACCACAGCCTGGGCAGGGATACAAACTGCGCTTTGCCACTTGGCGGCGCTGAAGAGTTGAGTTGATGTTTCAGCTTCACTGCAACTTCTCAGGTTCACTCCACTTAAGGAAGGTTTCCACGTTCAGAATTAATGAGACATCTGGAACCACTCCCAGAGCCCACTTTGGTCTTTTAGCTGAACGTTTCCACCCGTAAAGTGAACGTGGGGCTGGTAGCATGTCTCTTGAGATGCTTATGGAAAGTCTGTCTTCTCCACCCAGGAAGGTCTGGGAGCTCATAAGCCTACATGGACATTTCCTTGGTTGACTTGTTCCTCATACAAAGCTTTTTTATTTTGGACAACATTTGACACAAATCCCCCTTCATGAATTTTCTTCTGTTCTGGCAACCTCCTATCCTGCCACCTCCCTGGAGGTGTTCAAGGCTGGGCTGGATGAGGCCTTGAGCAACCTGGTCTAGTAGAAGGTGTCCCAGCCTGTGACAAAGAGCTTGGAACTAAATGATCTTTAAAGTCTCTTTCAACCCACACTGTTCTATGAAGCTATGAATCTACGAACACTGTGAGGAACTTGGCTTGTGAGCTACCTGTTTGTGAGCCAACAGCTTGCACACCACCAGCAGATGTGTCCCAGCATACCTAGGTGGACAGAAGTTCTCATGTTTCCTTCCCTGCTCTGCTTCTTATCAGCTGAAATATTTAAATGCCAGAGATTTTGGAGTTTAGCAGTTTTGGCTAAAAAAAGGGTGGCAGGAGGCTACAGCTTGGAGAGGAGAAAAGCTAAAAGGTGAGGGGCAAGAGGATGGGGCCAGATTCTCTCAGTGGTGCCCAGTGACAAGACAAGGGGTGACAGGCACAAACTGGAATGTAAGAAGTTCTTCCATTTAAATCTGAGGTGGAAGCCAAGAGGTTCCTTCTTAACATAAGAAGGGAATTCTTCACTTTGAGAGTGCTGGAGTCCTGGGAAAGGCTGCCCAGAGAGGTTGTGGAGTCTCCATCTTTGAAGAGATTCCAAAGCCACCCAGACATTGGGACATTGGGCAAGCTGCTTTGGGTGCCCCTGCTCTAGTAGTGGGGTTGGACTGGGTGATCTCCAGAGGTCCCTTACCACCTCTACCACGCTGTGGAATTCTGTGCCAACAAGTCAAAGAGGTGTAACCCAAATCTCCTGGGCAAACACCATGCACAACTCAAGTAGATGTGTCTTGCCCTTCTCACCACCTCAGACAACTAGCAGAAAGTGGAAGAAAGTGGTTATTTTTGGGTGGAGTTTACATGCTGTTGGCAAGTTCCCCCTTCCAGACTGGAAGAAGCTTCTGTTCAGTGTTGCCTTCAAGCCTTCAGGCCTTTACAGTCCCATCTCCAAGCAACATCAAGCTTAACTTCAGCAGGAGTAAAAAACAAATTTTAACCATTCCCCCAAGCAGAAATTCAGCTCCTTGTGGAGGCTGGTGATGTGCCCTCAGACAAAAGAGATGGCAGAGCACAGTGGTCCCTCACTGGGCAAATAACTCAGATGTTCCCACCAGACCCATCAAGCCACTGGGCACCAGACATACGGGTATTGCACAGCACCTATAATCGTGGAATCACAGAGTAGTTTGGGTGGGAAGGAACCTTTCAAAGTCACCTAGTCCAACCTCCCTGCAGTCAGCAGGGACATCTGCAACTAGAGCAGGCTGTTCAGAGCCCCAAACAACCTGACCTGGAATGGTTCCAGGTATCAGGCATCTACCACCTTTCTGGGCAACCTTGGGCCAGGGTTTCACCACCCTCATCATGAAGAACATTTTTCTTCTCTCCAATATGAATCTTCCTTTATTAGTTTCAAACCATCACCCCTTGTCCTGTCACAACAGGCTCTGCTAAAATAGTCTGTCCACAGCTTTCTTCTTGGCTTCTTTAAGTCCTAGAAGGCCACCAGAAGCATTCCTTAGAGCCTTCTCTAGGCTAAACAACCCAGAGCACAAGCTGTCCCTGCACACTGGGCAGCCCTGTCCCAGGCTGCTCCATGGTTTGAAAGCCAACTCCACGCCAGCATCTATCTCCTAATTACACCTTCCCCAATGTCTTTTTAAGGTCCACCATCAGATACTGTCTGCCTACTCTTAGAGTGGAGTTCATTGAAACAGCTGCTGTCACCCCCTCCCCCCCAAGGATCTTCAGAACTCACCTTGCCACACACAGTCATAGGCAGCCTTATCACAGAGGTGCTACCACCACCAATGATGAGCCTTGGCCAGTGGTGGGTCCATCCTGGAGCCAGCTGGTGTTGGCTCTACCAGACACAGGTGAAACTTCTACTTGCTTCTCACAGAAACCATCCCTGTAGTCCTCCTTCTAGCAAAACCTTGCCTTCCAAACCCAATATGCCCCAGCACAGCCTGGAGGCCAAGCAAACTAGGAAGGAGCTCTGCAAAGAAGGCATCCCGTTGATGCCACATCAGCCACAAGAGGCAAAGGTGGCCACCAGTGTGACAGGCTGTGTTTAGCAAAGTGTTGCCACCAGGAGAGAGAGGTGGTATTGCCCTCCTGCGCATAACTGGTGTGCTGAAGACCAGTGCTGGGCTTCCCAGGACAAGAGAAGGAGGACAGCCCAGGCCAACCTCATGAAATTCAACAAGGTCAAGTGTAAGGTCCTGCACCTGGGTAGGCACAATCCCAAGCACAAATACAGGCTGGGTGGGGAATNCACGGGAGTGAACCCAGTACAAGACCATAGTGATGGTTGAGTGGAGCGTTCATGACGTGAGGGGAGGCCAAGAGCTGGGATGGCTCAGCTTGGAGAAGACAGCTTGGCTCAAGAGGACTTGAGAATCATGGAATCACAGAATGATTCAAGTTGGGAGGGACCTTTCAGGGTCATGTAGTCGAATGTCCCTAGAGCAAGCAGGGCCATCTGCAACTAGAGCAGGTTCCTCATGGTCCCATCAAGTCTGATCTTGCATGTCTCCAGGGATGGGGTCTCCGCCACATCTCTGGGCAACCTGTTCTAGTGTTCCACCACCCTCATGGTGAAGAACTGCCTCCTAATGTCCAACCTAAATCTACACTGCTTTGGTTTCAAACCATTGCCCCTTGCCCACAAGCACCTGACAGGAGGGAATGAACATGAGGGAGCCAGGGGTCTTCTCAGGGGTGACAACTGAATGGACAAGAGACAACGCACAAACCAAAATACAAGAAATCCCAGATAAGCACAAAAAAAGGGCCCCTTCTTTAATGGGAGGGTGACCCTGCTCTGGAACAGGCTGCCCAGAGAGGCTGTGGAGGCTCCATCCTTGGAGATACTCAAAGGGGTATCTAAAGGGTGGGGGGCAAGAAGATGGGGCCAGACTTTTTCGGTGGTGCCCAGCCACAGAACAAGAGGCAACAGGCACAAACTGGAACCCAGGATGTTCCTTCTGAACATGAGGAGGAACTTCTTGGCTTTGAGGGTGCTGAAGTCCTCGAGCAGGCTGCCCAGAGAGATTGTGGAGACTCCTTCTCTGGTGAGATTCCAAACCCACTTGGACACTGTGATCCTGGGCAACCTGCTTTAGGTAGCCTTGCTTGAGCACACTAGGCTGGACTTGATGATCCCTTGAGATCCCTTCCAACCTCAATCATCCTGTGCAGTTTGATCCAACTGTGCTTACCAACAAAAAAAAAAAAAAATCAACCCCCACTTGCATGTTTCATTGAAAGCTTGAAAATTTTGCACAAAATATTGGATCAGGAAGTTCAACACCACATTTGTCTGCAGAGAACCAGTGCTGTGTTCCCACCACTTCTCCTGCTGGACCATAACACATTATTTTAGCAGAGAAAACCTCAAAAATGTAAGCAAATGTTCTTGCTTGGCATGAAGTAAGTGCTTTTTGAAGTGTAACTTGAGGTTTTAGCTCAGAATGAGTGAAAAAAAGGATTTATCTTCTCCTTCTCCAACATGATCATCTCAACTAAGTGGTGAAGACAGAAACAAAATCAACCTGATGCTACCCAACATTTAGCTACCTGTAGATGGTGGTTTCTAACATTGAGCAACTTGGTCTAGTAGCCTTGAGCTACTTGGGCTAGAAGAAGGTGTCCTTGCCAATGCCAGGGGGTTGGAAATAGATGATCTTTGAGGTCTCTTCCAACCCAACCCATTCCATGAATCTATGAACCAAATCAAGGTTTCTTCAGTGAATACTCAGCTGCTGGTTTCTAAAAGCCACAAAGGACTGAAGAATAAAAATGAGTTATTCTTGATCAAGTAGTTGGGTTGAGTTGGGAGTTCTCAAGTTGCTGCTAAGAAACTGGGTACAATTTAATCACCTGCTTGAGAGTCGTTGCAGAAGAAGCATGAAGATGGCCCTCAACAGGAATTGGGCTGCTGGAAGAAGAAGGTAGAGAGAAATGAACGCCAAGAGGAGAAGCTGCACAAGCCCTGAACAGACACGAGGGGGAGTGAGAGGCTGTGGAAAAATCTCTGAGGTTAACTCTTAAGAAGAAAAATGGACGAAAACTGAGTGGGTTTGAGGCTTACCCAGATGTATGGGCAGCTATGAACATTCCCGAGTGGACACTCAGCAATTCTGCTGGTGGTATCAAAGTGGGAAGAGTGGCTGACACTCCACCAGGCCGTGCTGCCATCCAGTGAGACCTGACCAGGCTGGAGAGCCAGGGGAGAGGAACCTCATGAAGTTCAGCCAGGGTAACCATAGGGTCCTGCACCTGGGGAGGAACAACCTCCTGCACCAGTGCAGAGGAGAGGTGACCCACTGCGAAGCAGCTCCAAGGAGAAGGACCTGGAAGTGCTGGTAGACAATAAGCTCACCATGGGCCAGCAATGTGCCCTCACGTTGCCAAGAAGTCAAGGGTCTCCTGGGGGACATGAAGAAGACTGGAGCCAGCAGGTGGAGGGAGGTTTTCCTCCCCCTGCAGTCCATCCTAGGGGGTCACATCTGGAGAACTGGGTTCAGTTCTGGGCTTCCCAATTCAAGAGAGACTGGGAACTACTGGAGAGAGTCCAGAGGAGGCTCCAAAGATGCTGAGGAGTCTGGAGCATGAGGAAGGGCTGGGAGCCCTGGGGCTGTTGAGCCTGGAGAAGAGCAGCTTGAGAGGGCATCTGATCAATGCTCAGCAAGAGCTAAAGGAGCTGCAGGGGGCAAAAGGATGGAGCCAGACTCTTGTCAGTGGTGCCTGGTGACAGGACAAGGGGCAGTGGACACAACTGGAACCCAAGAGGTTCCATCAGAAGCAACTTGTTGCCTTTGAGAGTGGTGGAGCCCTGGAGCAGGCTGCCCAGAGAGGCTGTGGAGTCTCCTTCTCTGGATGTCCCCTTCCCTCTGTGTTCCTGCAGAGTATTTGCCACCAAGCAGCCAGGATGAGTTGCAGCACTCAGAAGCTAAGCATGACTCCACGTCCCCCAAGCCATTAACTGCACATTTCATATTTTATATCTGCAGGAGGCATGTACAAAACACCTCATCTGCAGGAGAACGTTTGAAGGTTCTCCTCTGCCAACACCTTGCCAGCAATACCTGTTGCTTGCTGAAGAATTTAGAGCCTTCTGTTGATGAATAAATATCTTCTGCATACCAGGAGGATGGGAATCATCCCAAAACAACAGGGATAATTAGCTGTCCTCAACACAGGAGCTCTGTGCTTGGAGAGCGGCCAACATCACAAACCCACAAAGAACCAAAACCAAGAGAAGGAGACTATCACCTAGAAAGGTTGGACCAGATGATCCTTGGGGCCCCTGCCAATCTAGCATTCTTTGACTGGACACTTGGATCAGTGAGGACTTTGACAGGCAGTCTCCCCCCAGTGCATGGATGACAAAGGGCCTTGTTGTGACTCCAGCATGAGCAGAACTAAGATTAATGAGGAGGTTGAAAGAGAAATGCCATTTCTGAAGGCCATGACATCACCAGGAAACAGAGACATCAAACAATTTGTGCGTGAAAAGCTCCAGCAGTAGGTGCATCCTACCCCATCCTGCTCTGGGTCCACAGGAGGTCCATGCACACCAGGTTGTGAGAGGACAAACATTGGCTGCTCACCTGGGAGAGACAGCAGGGAGAGGATTCATAGAATTGTTTGGGTTGGAAGGGACCTTAAAGATCATTTAGCTCCAATCCCCTGTGCCATGGGCAGGGACACCTCTTGCTAGACCAGGCTGCTCAAATCCTCATCCAACCTGACTGCAAACACCTCCAGGGAGGGGACATCTACAGAGGATGGACGGATCACCACAGCAGAGACAGCTCCTGAACTTTGGAATAAACCACAGATCAAATCTTCAAACGGTCAGGTGATGGATTATGATCACAAGCAAAAAGAAAGGTCAGAAGTCAACCATCTCCTGTGCTGATGCCCAGCAGCATGGGCAGCAGGGGGAGGGAGGGAATTCTGCCCCTCTGCTGTGATCCCACCTGCAGTGCTGGGGCAAGCTCTGGAGTTCTCAGCACAGCACAGACATGGACCTGTTGGAGTGGGACGAGAGGAGACCACAACATTAACAGGAGGGCTGGAAGCCTTTTGCTGTGAGACAGTTAGGGTTGTTCGGCCTGGAGAAAAGAAGGCTCCAGGGAGACCTTCTGGTGGCCTTTCAGGACTTAAAGGGACAAACTTCTTTGCAGATGACAACCCCACAGTGACCACTGACAACCACTGGATAACGAAGGAAGCATGTGTGTGGGGTAGGGAGGAAATGATGGAATCTATTGAAAACTAGCTTTTAGCTCCCTCTGCTCTGCCCTAGCAAGGCCACCTCTGCAGCCCCGGGTCCAGTTCTGGACTCCCTAGTTCTGGAGAAACAGAGAACAACTGGAGAGAGTCCAGTGGAGGTTGGGAAGATGCTGAGAGGCCTGGAGCATCTCTGTGAGCAGGAAAGGCTGAGAGACCTGATCCAACACTGAATCCAAAATCCGGTCTTCTGAGATGCAAAAGCTTCCCTGCTTGTAGTCCAGGAGCTCTTGGGTTAACATATCTCATTCATTTCCATCAGAGCAGGTCAACGGCTCAATGTGACACAAAGAGAAATGTCACTCAGTGGAACCCACCCCTGATAGCAGGGAAGTAACAGCAGCAGCCTGACAAGGTTCTCTGCCTGCAGACTCATCCCAGCTTCCAAGAACCAAACCCCGCCTCCCCCCGCCCCGAGATGCCACCTCCCACGACCAGCTGGGAGCTGCCAAGAAGGGGATGGGGGCGGGNGGGGGCCGCCAAGAGGGGGGGGGGGGGGGGGGGGGGGGGGGGAGGAGAGCTGGAAACACTGCTCAGCTGTCAGCCAATGAGGAAAATGAAGTTAATGAGCAAAGCTTTAATCAGCGGAGCTTGGTGTAATTAGAAGTGCAGCCCCTTCAAGAGGTCAGGACAGGACAGCCCTTCCCAGCGTCCTGTTTTCCCATGGGAAGAAACTTGTGGCATCTTAGATGGACAAGAAAAAGCCTTAAAGCAGAGATCAAAGCTGCCCAGGAGAGAAGGACCACCCTGCTTTCCCACCTTTCTTGCCTCTATTTTTCTTTCCTTTCCAGAGGTGCTGGTCAACAGCAGCCAAAGATGAGCCAGCTTGTGCCCAGGTGGCTAAGAAGGCCACCAGCATCCTGGCTTGGATCAGCAGGAGCGTGGCCAGCAGGAGCAGGGTAGGGATTGTCTCCCTGTACTGGGCTCTGGTGAGGACACACCTCAAATCCTGGGTTTGGTTTTGGGCCCCTTACTACAAGTAGAACATTGTGGGTCTGGAGCTGGTGCAGAGATGGGCAACCAAGCTGGGGAAGGGTTTGGGGAACAGGTCTTGTGAGGAGCAGCTGAGGGACCTGGGGTTGTTCATCCTGGAGAAAAGGAGGGTGAAGGGAGACCTGGCTCTCTACAACTCTCTGAAAGGGAGCTGAAGCCAGATGGGGGTTGGTCTCTTCTCCCAAGGAACAAGTAGGACAAGAAGAAAGGGTCTCCCTGGAGGTGTTTCAAAGCAGCAGAGATATGGTGATGAATTTAGCCCCAGCCTTGGTAGTTAGAGAATGGTTGGACTTGATGATCTTGGAGGCCTTTTCCAAGCAAAACCATTCTGTGACTCTATGATTCAACTCCTGCACAAAGACACAGCTTTTCTCTAAGCATCAGTTTGTGTCCAGCACCTCCTCCTCAGGGCAGAGGAGGCTCCAAGAGGAGCATCATCAGAAATACACGGAGTAAGAAGAAACATGTTTGCTCTTCTGCTAATGAATTCACCTAGAGACAGCCTCATTGAATGAGGACCAGTTGAAATCAAGTCTTTGGCAAATAAAACCATCAGCGAGGGTGGTGAGACACTAGAAGAGGTTACCTAGGGAGGCTGTGGATGCCCCATCCCTGGAAGTGTTAAAGGCCAGGTTGGATGAAGTCTTGAGCAACCTGGTCTAATGGAAGGTATCCCAGCCCACGGTGAGAGGGTTGGAACTAGATGATCTTGAAGGCCCCTTCCAATCCAAACCATTCTAGGATTATCTGAGACCATGAGACTCTGTGTCCTCACTCTGCCTCCGAAGCTTGTTGCTATCTCAGAGCAGAGCCATGGGTACTCATTCCAGGTGAGATGCTCTTGAATCTTACTCCACTGAACATCTCAACCTCAACCTTGCCCCAGGTTAAGAGTCTTTTCTAACCCTTATTAACAAGTAGTTAAAAGTCACATGGAGATTATGGTGGCCAGCCAAGAACTCAATCCTCAGCTGATGGGTGTGAGGTCTCCACTTTCCACTTTCCCATGACCAAGTTGCACAGATGGAATTTGAACAATCTCAGCCAAGGAACAGGCCTAAAGTTGCCCCAGGGGAGGTTTAGGTTGGACATGAGGAACAATTTCTTCCATAAAATGTTTGTCAAGGCCTGGAACAGGCTGCCCAGGGGTCTGCTCCAGTCCCCATCCCTAAAGGGGTTTCAAAGCCATGGAAAGGCAGTGCTGAGGGACATGGTTTAGTGGTGAACTTGGCAGTGCTGGCTTAATGGTTGGACTTGATCTTAAAGGTCTCTTTTAATCAAAATTATTCTATGACCCATTCAGCCTCAAGAAGCCCACACCCCACCACCATCTGACATACTTAATGGACATTCAAACCAAGAGACCACCAAGCCTGACCTCTGTTGAGCTAAAGCATGTCCTCCTTGGTCAATTCTCCTGCTAATCTATCCTGAAGGTTAATTCCATTTAAAATCCTGCATTCTAAATCACTTATTTCTTCCTGGTTTAGTTCAGTCTGAACATCTCCCTGTACACGCCCCTTGCCATCAAGCACCTCCTGAGTCTTCTCAATCACCTCAACAACATCATCCTCCTGGTACAAGGGATCCTCCATTCATCCTTGGACTACTTCTTTGAGGTTTTAGATCAACATTCCAGGTTTTACAAGAAGTTTTAAGGCCTGAACTCAAGCTTTGGGGCTTTAAGTCAAGGTCCCTCCCACACCATTCATGGGTCTTGCCACTTTTCTTGCCCACAGTGATCCTGAACAGCAAAACACAATTTCTCCTACCCTCTGTCCACCCATCAGTGTGGGCATAAGATCTTGGGAAGATCTGGTTTTCCACACAAAAAAAGGCTTTCAGCAACCTGGTCTAGTTGAAGACATCCCTGTTCATGGAAGGAGATTGGACTATATGATCTTTAAGGTTCCTTCAACCTAAACCATTCTGTGATTCTATGATACAATTCAAGGAGTGCAGAATGAAAACCCAATCATAGAACCACAGAATGTATTGGGTTGGAAGAGACACTCAAAGCCCAGCACTCTTGCAGTCAGCAGGGACACCTACAACCAGGGAAGGTTGCTCAGTGCCCCCAAAAAAACTGACCTGGAATGGTTTCAGGGATGAGGCATCTACCACCTCTCTGGGCAACCTGGGACAGGCCCTCACCACCCTCAGCAGGAAAAAGTCTGGCCCCAGATTTTTTTCAGCCCTTAAAGTCCTGAAAGGCCACCAGAAGGTCTTCCTGGAGCCTTCTCTTCTAAGGGCTGAACAGCCCCAGCTCTACCAGCCTGGCCTCACCACAGAGGGCTTCCAGCCCTCCCATCATTGCTGTGCCCTCCTCTGGCCCTACTCCAACAGCTCCATGAGTCTCCTGTGCTGAGGACTACAGAACTGGCCCCAGCATTGCAGGTGGGGTCTCAGTAGAGCACAGCAGAGGGGCAGAATCCCCTCCCTCCCCCTGCTGCCCATGCTGCTGGGGATCAGCCCAGGACAGGTTGGCTCTGGGCTGTGAGCTCATGGTGCCAGCTCATGTCCAGCTTTTCACTCACCAGCGCTCCCATGTCCTTCCCCACAGGGCTGCTCTCCAGCCCTTCATCCCCCAGCCTGGACTGATATGGAGGTTGCCCTGACCCATGTGCACGACCTTGCAGTTGGCCTTGTTTAACCTCATGAGGTTCAGATGGGGCCACTTGTCCAGGTCCCTCTGGGTGGACCTTGTGCTTCTGGTGTGTCCTCAGCTTGGTGTCACCTGCAAACTTGCTGAAGGTGCACTTGATACTACTGCCTATCCCACTGATGAAGATATTAAACATCACTGGTCCCAGTACAGACCCTTGAAGGACACCACCTATCACCAATCTCCACCTCAACACTGAACCATTGACCACCACCCTTTGGATGTAACCATTCAATCAATTATCCTTCAAACAGCCCACCCATCAAATCCATCTCTCTCCAATTCAGAGGTCTTAACCTTTTTGCACTGGAATCAAAGTGGAATCCAGTTTAGGAACTTGTCTTTCAAACTGGGGATGTCTTTTTACCACTGAGGACAAAACAGTTCACCAGAGGAGTCAACCACACGACTCATTAATTGTATTTCACCCTTCTGGAGAACAATCCTGATGCCATGACCTCATGACCAAACATTCAACCAAACTGGAGGAAGCTGCAAGGAGCTGAGCAGAGCTTGGATGCGAATCATTAACTCAATTTATTAACCTAAAGTTCTTTGGTGGGAAGAAGAAACACAAACTCTACCAAGCAAACGTTCTCCAAGAAGGAGGGAAAGGAGTGAATTAACCAAACCTCTTTGTGCTTTCTCCAGGTTAATCAAGCCTCAGCTAAATCAAGTTTGACAACTGCAATTAACGCCCGTTAATTGATGGGGTTTAATCAGCCAGTGACGTGTGTTGGCCACGGTTGGTCCCTGAGGAACAATAGCTGGTAGCAAATGTTGCTGTTCCATGGTGCCTCAGCCCACAAAAAGCCACCACAGAGCTCCACCCTGTTGTTAAACATTAATTTCTCCTACCAACCACCTGCTTCCAAGGGCCAACATGGGACCTCCAGCCTTCCCAAGATTAGAGATGTTTGGTTTGGCCTCCTTCCCAAGCAGTTTTAAGCCTGAATATGTTCAGTCATGATGCCACAATGTCCAAAAATCCAATGGTGGCTGGGGTAGCCCATCCATGGAACCATTCCAGGTCAGGTTGTTTAGGCTTTGAGAAACCTGCTGTAGTCACACATGCCCCTGCTGACTGCAGGGGGGTTGCACTAGATGACCTTCAAAGATCACTTCCAACCCAAAATGTTTTATGATTCTGTTCTGGTTTGAGTTAGAACAGAACTAATTCTGGTCAGTGTTGTGACCTTTCAGCTCAGATTCCTCTCAGTAGCTTCATTTTCTGCAGTTTAGGGCACGATTTCACAGACAGTTTTCTTCTAGAAGTGATTTTCAGAGTTACCACTAAGGGCTGAGCCGTGAAAGGCTCTTGCTTGGACTCGTTCCTGTGCAGATCAAGGTCGCTGATATGTCTTGTGCTGGGGTGCAGTAAGTCAGAGGTGGCATCTGCAGGGAAGAGTGGACAGGAGAGGTAACCCTAAACTGACCAACAAGGGATTCCATCCCATGGAATCTTCATGATAAAACTGAGGGATTAGCAGGGTCGAGCCTCTTCTGCAATGCTCAGTGGCCCAGGAGGGGCCTTCTGCCTTTGACCCCAACTTGTGTGTTCCTGAATCCAGTTTCAGAATCCAACTTCTGAATCTGGTTCCCAAAGTCCACTGACTCAAGTCTGGGACTTCCCCAGTGCCTGCTGCCAGCATCAGTGGTGACAACAGTGACGTCGCTGCCATTGTTGGATTCCATGCTGGTTTGCATCCCTTTGTCTGTTCCATGGGATTGTTTCCATTCCAGATACACTGAATGAGTTGAGATAGGAACTAAACTTTCTCCCTTCTTCCTTTTACCTTCCCTTTGGGAAGGCAGAGGGGTGCACAGACAGCATCTGACACTCAGCTAGTGGCTAGTGTCTCTTTTCCTACCTGCAGCTGTCAAGATCTGGGATGGGAAGGCTGAATTGATTCACCTCCCCTCCCATCTCCTGCCACATTACTGGAGAAATCATGGAGCAACCCATATCCAGAGAGGCCTTCAAACACAATCTACATGAATCATGGAATTATGGAATCATTAAGGTTGGAAAAGGCCTTTAAGACCATCAAGTCCAATGGTCAACCAAACACAACCAAATCAAACTGAAAATAAAGGTATGCTTCATATTCTGAATTAAGGAGCAATTAGTTGGTGGGTGTTGGTCTCTTCAGGCACTGGAACGGGTTGCCCAGGGAGGTGGTGAGAGGACAGCCTCAAGTTGCACCACAAGAGGTTTAATTTGGATAAAGGGAAAATTTCTCTAGCGGAAGAGTGGCCAGGCATTGGAATTGGCTGCCCAGGGAGATGGTGGAGTCACCATCTTTGGAGGTGTTCAAAAACCATGTAGACATGGCATTTGGGGATGAGGATTAGCGGTCATGGTGGTGCTGAGTTGACAGTTCAACTTGATCATAGAATCATAGAACTGCTGAGGTTGGAAGAAACCTTTTGGGTCATCAAGTCAAACAAGCTCACCTGGAACTCACAACCCCATCACTACTGCTAAGCTGCTACCACTAAGCCATGTTCCACAGCACCACATCCACCCATCTTTTAAACATCTTCAGGGATGATGATTTCACCACGTCCCTGGGCAGCCTGTTCCAATGCCTGACAACCATTTCAGTGAAGAAATTGTTCCTCATATCCAATCTAAACCTCCCCTGGTGCAACTTAAGATCATTTCTTCTTGTCCTATTGCTTGTTCCTTGGGAGAGGAGACCAAACCCAACCTGGCTCAAACCTCCTTACAGGAAGTTGTAGAGGACATCGAGGTCTCCCCTCAGCCTCCTCTTCTCCAGGCTCAACATCACCAGTTCCCTCAGTCACTCCTCACCAGCCCTATTCTCCAGACCCTTCACCAGCTTTGTTGCCCCTCTCTGGACCTGCTGCATCCCCTTAATGCCCTTCTTGGAATGAGGGGCCCAAAACTGAACCCAGGACGCAAGGTGCAATGACCTTAGAGGTCCTTTCCAACCATTAACTATTCTGATTCTAAGAAGTTCACCATCAAGAGCATTGATCCCAGGAGGAGCAAATGGGAGCCTCTGACTCACAACAGCTTGATAGAGGCTTGGGATAGCTCTGATGGGATTACTAAATCCAGCTCAGTGAGCAGAAGAGGAATGAGAAGTGCAGGTAAATCAATTAAACATCCTTTGTCTGTATGAAAAGATCACCAAGAATGGTGATATCTGTGTGAGAGACTTCAAATTAGCCTAATGAGGGCTTACTAATGATTTCTCTTTCTCCAAGCAGAAAGTTCTGACAATTTAGAAGGCAAAGGCTTCATCATCTCCTACGTGGGCTCCACATTCACTCCCACACTTAGGAATGGGATGGAGGGAGAAGAGAGACACTGGAAGGTGGGAAATTCATTCTGGATGAATGGAGAACTCAAAGGAAAGCACTAAAATCCAGTGAGAAACCTTCCACTATCAATAACTTGAGCACATCAAATTGATTTACCCATCTATGGAGAGATTCCAAACCTACCTGGACATTGTGGTCCCAGGCAACCTGCTGTGTATGATCCTGCCTTAGCTGGGGGGCCTGAAGCATCTCTGTGAGAAGAAAAGGCTGAAAGCCCTGGGATTGTTGAGCCTGGAGAAGAGCAGCCTGAGAGGGGATCTGCTCAATGCTCAGCAAGAGCTAAAGGGTGGGGAGGAGGGGCTAAGAGGATGGGGCTGGACTCAGTGACAGGGCAAGGGGAACAAACTGCAAACCATCAGGAGAAACTTCTTTGGTGAGAGAGTGGTGGCACCCTGGAGCAGGCTGCACAGAGAGGTTGTGGAGTCTCTTTGGAGAGACTTCAACCTCACCTGAACATTGTGACCCTGAGTAACCTGCTGTGGGTTCCTCTGCTTTAGCAGAGTGGTTGGACTGGCTGATCTCCAGAGGTCCCTTCTAACCCCCACCATGCTGGGATTCTGTAAATCACAGACACACAGAACAATTTAGGTTGAAAATGACCTTTAAGATCACTGAGTCCAACCATTAACATCTCCTCAGGATGCTCCATACATTGAGGGTGCTCCTGTCTTTTAAGCAAGCACTCATTTCCAGACATGGAAGATGAGCCCACAGAGCTCAGAAATTAATAAACCATGACCATCTCCTAGCCCCAGGTAAGGGGACACTCCTGCAGAAGATCAGCTCTCAGCACTATAAATCTTGCATGACTCAATGGGACATTCCATGCTCACACACCACCAACACTCCTTGACTTTGGCACCACGCAGAAGAACATGGAAGCAATAATTGACTACAAGGGAGCTCTGATGACATTTAAAGCCATTTAAACTTTGGTGGTTTAACACCCACCACTAATCCCTTCAGCTGAGCACCGCCTGGTACCTCACCAATGTGGAGGGCATCCAACGGTCATGTTCAGCTCTGAGCTTTTATCATAGACTCATACAATGGTTTGGGTTGGAAGGGACCTTGAACATCATCTAGTTCCAAACCCCTGGCACTGGGAGGACAGCTTCCACTCGACCATAGATCATAAAACTCAAGAAAATTTCAGGTGCAATAAAAGCTGATGTCAAACCAAGCCCATGGTGCACATTTGTGTAAAGGAAGCAACCACAGCACAGCAGTTTCTTGTTCCAAAATACATGAGGAACATTCTGCAGTGCTGGAACACCACCCTCACCCAGACATCTGATTGCACAGTTCCCGGGATGTCAGCATGGTTGAGGATGGAAGGGACCTCTGGAGCTCATCCAGTCCAACCACTTGCTAAATCAGGGGCACCTACAGAAGCTTGACCAGTGCCTAGCTGGCTTTGCAGTCTCTCCAGAGAAGACTCCACAATATCTCTGGGCTGCCTGCTCCAGGGCTTCAGCACTCTCACAGTCAAAGAAGTTGCTCCTGATGGAACTTCCTGGGTTCCAGCTTATGCCTGTGGCCCCTTGTCCTGCCCCTGGGCACCAATGACAAGAGTCTGGCCTCATCCTGTTGCCTCCCACTATCTTTTCCTAATCATTGAGAAGATACCCTCTCAGGCTGCTCCTCTCCAGGCTCAACAGCCACAGGGCTCTCAGCCTTTGCTCTTCAGAGATGCTTCAGGCCCCTTAGCAGTTCCCCAGTCTGTAATGGAATTTCTCCAGTAGTTCTCTGTTTCTCTTGGACTGAGGAGCACAGATCTGGACCCGGGACTACAGCTGTAGCCTCCCTAGGCCAGAGCAGAGCAGCAGGAGAACCTCCTTTGAACTGCTGGTCACACTCTTCTTCATGCCCCCATGGAGACCATTTGCCTTCTTGACCATGAAGGCACATTGCTGGCTCACAGTCCTTTTGCATCAGGCAGTTCTCAACCACTCTGCCCCAAGCCTGGAGCATTCCTGGGATTGTTGTGACCCCAGTGCAGGAACACATTGCAGTGGCAGATGAGATCACGTTCCTCAGCAGAAAGCTCTGAGGAAAGCTTATCCTGCTGCAGATCAGAGGCCATTTCACAGCCTGCTTTGGAAAAGAAATCTTTTTTCTTTATGTTTTTGGAAATAAGCTCCAGAGGTTACGTCACTTCCCAGCATGACTCAGCAGGAGCAGAAACAAAAAGCAAATCAGATCCTGAAGGCAGCAAGCCTGCTCCTGTCCTCCCTGCACCTTCTCCCCACCTCAGTCAATTCATATCCTGCTCAAATCTAAGAGCTTTGTGAACAGCTCTGAGATCACAACCACCATCCAAACACTGACAGATTCATAGAATGGCTTGGGTTGGATGGGAGCTTGGAGATCACCTAGTTCCCACTTCCCTGCCATGGGCAGGGACACCTTCCACTAGACCAGAAGATACTGAAGGGGGCAAGAAGAAAGCTGGTGACAGACTTTTCAGCAGCACCTTTTGGGTCAGAGCAAATAGTGATGGTTTGAAAGTAAAAGAGAGAGATTTAGACTGGAGAGAAAGAAGTACTTTTTGGCAATGTGGGTAGTAAGATCCTAGCCCAGGTTGCCCAGAGAAGTGGGAGATGCCCCACCCCTGGAACCATCCCAGGTCAGGTTGTTTGGGGCTCTGAGCAACCTGCTCTAGTTGCAGATGTCCCTGCTGACTGCAGGGGAGTAGACTAGATGACCTTGGAAGGTCCCTTCCCCACTCTTTAGCTCTTGCTGAGCATTGAGAAGATCCCATCTCAGGCTACTCTTCTCCAGGCTCAACAGCCCCAGAGCTCTCAGTCTTTCCTCCTCATAGAGATGTTCCAGGCCTCTCAGCATCTCTGGAGCCTCCTCTGGACTCTCTCCAGTAGCTCCCAGTCTCTCTTGATCTGGGAAGTCCAGAACTGGACCCAGTTCTCCAGATGTGACCTCTCTACAGCAGAGTAGAGGGGCAAGATAACCTCCCTCAACCTGCTGCCCACATTCTTCTTCATGCCCCCTCACCCAGAGATCCTTGACCTTCTTGGCCACAAGTGCACATTGCTGGCTCATGGTGACCTTGTCTACCAGCACTCCCAGGTCCTTCTCTATGGAGCTGTTTCCCAGCAGGTCCCTCCTCACCTGTACTGCTGCCAAGTGTTGTTCCTCCCCAGGGGCAGGACTCTACACTTCCCTGGTTGAACTTCATGAGGTTTCTCTCCTCCAACTCTCTACCCTGGCCTGGTCACACAATCTGACAGAGCATCAGCCACTTCAACGAGTTTGGTACCATCAGAGATGTTCTAGTTCCAACCTCCTTGCCAGGAGCAGGGGCATCTTCCATCAGATCTCTGAGGCTTAGGTGTGCTGTGGGTTTGTTTCTCTGGCAGTTTTTTTGAGCTCTCCTTTTATACTCACAGCAAAATTTCCCAACAGTTGGGGTTCTCCTTATTTCCTTCCACACAACCTGGGATATCCTTCACATCCCTTAGAAGAAAATCTCTTTCAGAGCCATGAGTTATGCTTCCATGATGCAATATTAATAAATCCATGTTGACAACCTTGGTTTTATGGGCAATGAAGCTTCCTCCAGGACTATGGCCAAGTCACTTGCTTCTCCTCACTTCAGTTTCTTCACCCATAAAGTGGAAAAAACTTCATAAATCCCAAGAAAGTGCCAAGTTCAAGTCTTTGGGCGGGCAGGGGGGTGGGAGGGTGGTTTGCAGAGCTCATCAGAGGCAATGTAACTAATCCCACTGCAACTGAACTGAAGCTATCAGGTTTAGCAGCGTTCCTGAGAGCTTGGCAATGGGATTGAAGGTGCAGGGCAGAAGCAAAATCAAAAAGAACAAATGAAGAGAGTAGCATTTCCGAGCAACGTGGGTTCTTCCAAAGAATGTCCACCCATTTCAATGTAACCTACTGAGATAATAGGAGGGAAAAAAAAAGAAGTCTGAGGAATTCAATGTGGGTGAGCTTTGAGAGGGAAAAAAAAAAACTAAAAAGGGAAAGCCTAGTGAAAAAGTCCAAGTTAATGGAGGACGTGGGAAGCAGGTAATTGAGAGTTCCATCAGCTGCCTCTGCAGAAGAAGGTTAAGAGCTGAAGCATTTGGAAGCTCAGCAAGTTTCTGTCTCTAATTTTCATGACAGAAGAGAATGCAGCTGACATTTAGGAGCTCGACTCGTGCATGCTTTGAGATAGAATCACAGAACAGAATCAGAGAATTGGTTTGGATGGAAAAGACTTCAAACATCATCAAGTCCAAACATCGACCTAACACCACTGTGGCCAGTTCTGGTGACCCCAACACAAGAGGGACATTGAACTGTTGGAGAGGGTCCAGAGGAGGCCACAAAGATGATAAGAGGACTGGAGCACTATAGGGACAGGCTGGAGAGAGTTTGGGTTGTTCAGCCTGCAGAACGCTCTGGGGAGACCTTATAGGGGCCTGCAAGTACCTGAAGGGGGTGACAGGAAAGCTGGTGAGGGCTTGCAGTGAGAGGATGAGGGACAATGGCTTTGAGCTGGGAAAGGGGAGATTTAGACTGGAGATTAGGAAGAAATTCTTTACAATGAGGGTGGTGAGACACTGCAACAGGTTGCCCAGGGAGGTTGTGGACACCTTCTCCCTGGAGGTGCTCAAAGCCAGGTTGAATGAGGCCTTGATCAACTTGATCTAGTGGGAGGTGTTCCTGCCCATGGCAGGGGGTTGAAACTAGATGATCTTGAAGGTCCCTTCCAACTCAAACCATTCTATGAATCTACGAATATGGGGCACACACAACAAGGTGCAGAACTGAGTCCACTGTGAGCTAATCATAGAATCAATCGTTAAGGTTGGAATATACCTCTAAGATCATCAAGTCCAACCTTTTACCCAACACCTCCATGACTACTATACCATGTCCCAACCTAGACCACACCTCCCAACACTTTTCCTTCAGCCATCAGAAGGAAAATTGTGAAGCATCACCAGCAGATTTCCAAATTCATGACCAAGCAAAGACTTCCTAAAGCTGGAGACCACAATCCCATCGCCCCACTGCTTTCAGCTCAATTTGCCTTTTAAAGATTCTCTTCGGTGCCACATAAAATCTTCAAATGCTTTTCAAACTATTAATTTGTTTTCTGGCAGAGGGTGAGTTTAATGGTTAAGGCATCAGGATACACAAAGGACTCTTTAGAGCAAGCTGAAGATCATGCCCAGAAGATGCTTTTATTGCAGCCATTCTGCTTCTTGATCCTCAGAAGGTTCTGCAACCATATCCACCCGAGGGTAGGGAGCTTGGATGAGGAGGTGAAATCCACCACCCTCCTAATCCCAGTAAGCCCCAATTAAAATAGTTTAGATGAATACACACCCTTCATTCAGCTAAAGCTGGGCAAAAATCCATGAGGTGAGTTAAATAAGGTCAAGTGACCCATCTCCCTCAAGAGGGACCTGCTTCGAGTCATCCCTGTGAAAGGAAAAAGCCCCAGCTGCATTTTCATAGATTGATTGATGGGTTGGAAGGGACCTTCAAGATCATCTAGTTCCAACCCCATTCCACCTCATCCTATCACTACAAGCCTTTGTATAAAGTCCCTCCCCAGCCTTCTTGCAGGCCCCCTTCGGGTATTGGAGGGCTGCTACAAGGTCTCCTCAGAGCCTTCTCTACTCCAGGCTGAACGGCCCCAACTCTCACAGCTTGTGCCCATAGGAGAGGTGCCCCAGCCTTCTGATGATCTTCGTGGACCTCCTCTGGACCCATTTCAACATTCTTCTTGTGTTGGGGGTACCAGGACTGGATGCAGCACTCCAGGTGAAGTCTCACAAGATCAGAATAGATGGGCATAATCACCTGCCTCATCCTGCTGGTCGCACATCTCTTGATGCACCCTGGCACATGGCTGCCTTCTGGGCTGCAAGCAACCATCACCCAGCTCATTATGAGCTTTTTACCATCTGACATCCCTAAGTCCTTCTCCTCAAGACTGCTCTCAAGTCACTCCTCTCTCAGCCTGTATTTGTGCTTGGGATTGCCCTGGCTCGGGTGAAGGACCTTGGACTTGGCCTTGTTGAACTTCATGAGGTTGGCACAGGCCCACCTCTCAAGCCTGTCCAAGATCCATCTGGATGCCATCCCTTGCCCCTCCAGCATGTCAACCACATCACACAGTTTGTCACCCACAAACTTGCTGAGGGTGCACTCCACTCCACTGCCCAGGATGCTGAACAGCACTGGACCTTTGAGGGACTGCACTTTCATCACCATTAAATGATCACCACATTAACTTCATCACCATTCAATTAAGCAAGCAATTTAAAGCCCAACTCGATCTTCGGATAAAGGAGGAGGACGCAAAGCAAAAAGCTGATTTTTCAGTTTCCTGGCAAGAATAGAAAGAGAAATTGGAGCTTGTTCTCCAAGCACCCGTCTGATGAGAAGAAGCTTTGCCACCCAGCTTTCCAATTAGTTTAGGGGAGGAGATAAAGGTCAAGAGAAGAAAATGAAGGGTGGATTTTTCATCCTGATTTCACCTCAGCTATCAAATCCTTTGATTTCTCTTCACCTATGACTCTGACAGCCAACAGCAGGGCAAAAACTGTTTCGGCTAATGAGGTTCTACCAGCCCTACCTTCACTGTTCCACTCTCATTTATTTCCTCTGCCAGCATTTTCCATGCCAGCTAAGAACTAGAAAGAAAAAGCCTCAAGAAATTCACAGGTGAAATAGTCAAAAAACTGATGTTAACTCCAGAAGTATAAACAAATAAGTGGTGGCAGACAATGAAATTGAATGAAATTTCTTCTACCAAACAGTATTTGTGAAGTCTTCTGAAGTTATCACAGAATCACAGACTGGTTTTGGTTGGAAGAGATCATGGAATCCAACCATCAACCCAACACCACCATGGCCATTCAAACCATGTTCCAAAGTACCACGTCAACACATTTCTTGAACACCTAAATGGACACTGGAGGAACAAGGCTCTGTGGCATCCTAAATCATGGAATCACAGAATGGTTTGGGTGGGAAGGGACCTTTCAAGGTCATCTAGTCCAAACCCCCTGCAGTCAGCAGGGACATTACAACTAGAGCAGGTTGGTCAGAGCCCCAACCAACCTGACCTGGAATGGTTTCAGGGATAGGGCATCTACTACCTCTCAGAGGAAACTGGGACAGGGTCTCACCACCCTCAGTAGAAAAAAATTTCCTCCTTCTCTGCAGTCTGAATCTTCCTCTTTTGAGTCTCAAGCCATCACCCCTTGTCCTGTCACAACCAGCCCTGATCAGAAGTTCATCCCCAGCTTTCTTCTCAATGCCTTTAAGTCATGAAAGACCACCAGAAGGTCTCCCTGGAGCCTTCCCCTGGCTGAACAACCCAAATTCTCTAAGCCTGTCCTCACAGCAGAGGGCTTCCAGCCCTCTCATCATTGTTGTGGCCTCCTCTGGCCCTGCTCCAACAGGTCCATGTCTCTCCAGAGATGAGGACTCTAGAGCTGGTCCAAGCACTGCAAGCAGGGTCTCGATAACCCCTTTGGATTGCAGAAATCTTTAACCAAAACCCCTCACGCTTGCAAGGCTATGAAGAGATTTTCACTCAAGGAGGCAAGAGTTAAAAATCTCTAGTGAGCAGAGAAGCCCACAGCTGTACCCTGAAGACCTGCTCTGATGATGTGCATAGATCCATAGAACGATTTGGGTTGGAAAGGACCTCCAAAGGTCATCTAGTCCAACACCCTGCAGTGAGCAGGGGCAGCCTCAACTAGATCAGGTTGCCCAGAGCTCTGTTGAGACTCGCCTTCAATATCTCCTGGAATGGGGTCTCAATCACCTTCCTGGGCAACCTGTTCCTGTGCTCTGCGACCATCATGGTAAAGAACTTGTTCCTAACATCCAACCTAAATCTGCTCTTCTCTAAGTACAAATCATTGCCCCTTGTCCTGTCACCACAGGCTTTTGTAAACAGCGTCTCTCCATCCTTCATGTAGGCCCCCTTCAGGCACTGGAAGGATGCTATTAGGTCTCCCTGGAGCCTTCTCTAGGTTGAACAATCCCAAGTCCCTCAGCCTGTTCTCATAGCAGAGGTGCTCCAGCCCCCTGATCATTGTTGTGGCCCTCCTCTGGACCCACTCCAAGTCCATGTCCTTCCTGTAGTGAGGGCTCCAGAGCTTGTTCTTACAGTAAAATCACACCTTCCATCTGCAGAAATTCAGGAATATCATCAAGCAGAGCCTCTGAGCAGCAAAGGGCTGCCAACCATCAAGCTTTAAATGAGGAATTAAGAGGCTGTGCACAGAACCTCCTGGCATGTTCATCACCATAGTTACAGAGCATGCCAACAGCCACACGTGGATCCCTCTCACAATGTCTGTCAGCTTTGTTTTCTTCTTCCCAAGAGATGACTCTTGTTTTTGGCACCATCCTTGCTCTGTCAAGTGGTCCTTGGAGTTCTGGTGTTGCTCAGTACACGAAGGAGTGAAGCTTTAACACCTGTGCACACTGAAGTCTCACCTATGGGGACAGGCTGCAAGAATTGCAGTTGTTCAGCCTGGAGACGTTTCTAGGGAGAGCTGCTGGTGGCCTTTCAGTACCTGTGTAGTGGTTTAGGAGCAAAACCTGAAGGGGACCTAGTAGAAAGCTGGGAAGGAACTTTTAACAAGGGCTCATAGTGATAGGATGGGAAGGGATGGATTGAAGCTGGAAAAGGGGGGATTTAGACTGGAGATTAGGAAGAAGTTCTTCACCGTGAGGGTGGTGAGACACTGGAACAGGTTACTCAGGTTGTGGATGTCCCCTCCCTGGAGGTGTTGAAGGCCAGGTTGGGCAAGGCCTGGATCCAGACTTTTGAGGGTCTATCTCATGAAGAAATGTGCTTTGGTTCTACAGAGAAAGCTGCCCAGAGAGGCTGTGAAGTCTCCTTCTCTGGAGAGATTTTAAATCCACCTGGCCATTGTGATCCTGGGCAATCTGCTGTGGGTGCCCCTGCTTTAGCAAGGGGGTTGGTCTGGATGACCTCCAGAGGTTCTTTCCAGCTCTTACCATGCTGGGATTCTGGGATTTCTAGGAACTGTTTTGCTCTGTGCATCTTGGAATAGTGAAAATAGAGGAAAGAATCTTCACAGATGATCTTTACCTACATAGGTTTTTTTTGTTCTTTTGTTTTAAACTGTAGCAGAATTTGAAACACAAACTGCTTGAAGAACTCTTGGCTGTAGTGTTGATTGCATTGTTGCAAGGTTGCATTGTGAGCCTTGAAGGGGGTGCTGCTGGAAGGTTTTGAGCCTTGGAGGTTTGTAATGAATGGCAAACAATTGCTGAAAAGCTGCAGGACTCAGTAATTGCCCTTCTATAGCACTTAAGTTTAGGCTGGAGAAATACGAAGAGGAAGAGCAGAAGGACTTTGTATTCCAAGAAAAAAGGATTTGGAGACACCTTGAAATAAAATAAATTACCCTTAAAGAACATGGTGTGGTGGCATGGCAGCCACCACTTCACCATACTTGGAAGCTCTTTAAAGTATTAGAGGTGAAGAAGTCACAGAACCGTTTGGGTTGGAAGAGACCTCAAAGATCATCTAGTTTCAAGCCCCTGCCATAGGCAGGGACACCTTCCAGTAGATCAGGCTGTTCAAGGTCTCATCCAGCTTGTCCTTGAACATCTCCAGGGAGAGGGCAAAAGCACCTTTATCACCATGCTCCTTGTTTCTGTGCAGAACAAAGAGACCTTTTTAATGCAGAATCAAAGCACATTTCTCAGAACAGTCAAGGAAGGACAGAAGACAGAAAGATGGGACACAGTTAAGCAGCCATGGAGGACTTAGGTTGACATTTGGACTCGATCTTAGAGGTCTTTTGTAACCAAAACAACATTATGATTCTACAAAAAACCCTTTGGAGATGGCACTCCTGCTTCCAGCTTTTCAACAACGTGCTCTGTAAACTCAACTCCTTCCCAGCATCCCAATTCCTTCCTGGAACAGTTCCACAAGGACAGACTGGGTATGTTGCTTTTTTTTTTTCCCCTGTTAGGCAAGAAAAACTTCACGAAAGGCCAGACAATCTTGTGTCTGGGTGCATCTTTTAAGCAACAGAATCCACTCCATGGCCTCAATACTTTTGGTCTTAAGTTGGCTGTGGAAACAAAACCCTCTTTGTCTTGAGGAACACCGAATCATGGATTTGTTTTTGTTGAAAAAGACCTCCAAAATCAAGTCCAACCATCAACTCAACACCACCATAAGCATTAAGCCACCCCACAAAGTGCTATCTCTACATGTTTCTTGAACACCTCCAGGGATGGTGACTCTACCACCAACCTGGACAGCCTGATCCAATGCCTGACCACTCATGAAGGAGAGAAACTTTTCCTAATATCCAACCTAAACCTCCCATGGCACAATTCCAGGCCGTTTCTTCTAATTCCATCACCTGATAGTAGAGAGAGGAGACCAACCCCTACCTTACTACGATCTATTTTCAGAGTTGGGGAGAGCCAGAAGGTCTCCCCTCATGCTCCTATTCTCCAGACCCTGTTGCTCCTTACCAGACCTGTTCTCTAGACTCATCTCCAGCTTCACTGCCCTTTCTCTGGACATGCTCCAGCCCTGCAACATCCTTCTTAGATTGAGCGGCCCCAACACCAAACTTAAGATGTGGTTTTACTAGTGCACAGTACAGAGGGATTATCACTCCCCTGCTCCTGCTGGCCACACCATTGCTGATCCAAGCCAGTATGCTGGTGGCCTTCTTGGCCACATTGGGCACGCACTTGCTCATCTTCAGCTGCTGTCAACAAGCAGCCCCTGGCCATTTTCAGCTGGGCAGTTTCCAGCCACTACGCTCCCAGGCTGGAGCATTCATGGGATGGTTGCAACTCAAGTGCAGGACCTGGCCCATGGCCTTGGTGAACCTCATCCCATTGTCCTCAGCCCATCAGTCCAGCCTAGCCAGACCTCCATGCAAAACCTTCCTACCCTCCAGCAGATCAACACTCCCAGGCAATTTAGTGTCATCTCCAAACTGACTGAGGGTGCCTCGATCTCATCCAGATCATGGATAAAGACATTGAAGAGAATTGGCCCCAGCACTAAGCCCTGGGGAACACCACTTGTGACTGGCCACCAACTGGAGATATCTCCATTCCCCGCCACTCTTTGGGCCTGGTCATCCAGCCACAATGAAGATATTTTCCTTTGGGACAGCACAATGTGGTTATTCTCCACATCTCTGCTTTGCATTTAATCACATTCCAAATTAGCAAAAATAAAGAATAAACTGAAGAGGACATCAACTTTGGCTGAGTCCAACCAGTTTCACATCTTCCATAGCATTCTGAAGACTTGGCACTGCCCCACATCCAAATTAAAGATTCTATTTCCTCCTCCTATCATCTTTAATCAATTTTTAATTACCCTGAAGGCAGTTAAGGCTGCATAAGAAGATGGATTTCTCATAATAAAGATGACAGAACACCAGGACTGTTGTCTAGCCACGTTCTGGAAGTCTGAAAAGATTCTACTGGGCAAAATATTCTGGCAGACACATTTTTATGGTTTGTTTTCTTCAGTGGCTGCCAAGTGACAAGAAGCAGGAGCGTTTCTCACCCACCAAACCCCAGGTGACACGTAGGCAGCCTCCTTTCCTAATTGGAAAATTATTTATGGCTTAAAATTCACCCAGGAAAAGCAAAGAAGCGACTGGTTTGGGTAACTGCTCTGCGTGCCTTCAGCACACAGGTTCTTCTAACAGCTGGTGACCAAGCTGATGGATCATGATCATCAATGTTTGACACTGAGGGTGGTGAGACCCTGGTCCCAGCTGCCCAGAGAGATGGTAGAAGCCCCATCTCTGGAACCACTCCAGGTCAGGTTGTTTGAGGCTCTGAGCAACCTCCCCTAGTTGCAGATGTCCCTGCTGACTGCAGGGGGATTGGACTGGATGACCCTGAAAGGTCCCTTCCAACCCACATCATCCTGTAATGCGATTAAATCAGCTCTACCATCAACGAAACTCACAAGAAGCTTTAGAAATCTACAGGTGAACAAAAGAAAATAGAGCATAACTCTTGTGAGGAGCAGCTGAGGGACCTGGGGTTGTTCAGTCTGGAGAAAAGGATACTGAAGGGAGACCTGGCTCTACAACTCCCTGAAAGGAGGCTGGAGCCAAGTAAGGGTTGGTGTATTCTCCCACGGAACAAGCAATGAGATAAAATGAAATGGCCTTAAGTTGCACCAGGGGAGGTTTAGGTTGGATATGAGGAACAATGCCTGTCCCGTAAAGGTTGTCAAGGCCTGGCCAACGCTGCCCAGGACAGTGGTGAAGTCCCTACCCCTGGAGGGGTTCCAAAGCCATAGAGATGTGGTGCTGAAGGACATGGTTTGGTGGTCACTTGGCAGTGCTGCATTTATGGTTGGACTGGATGATCTTCAAACCAAAACCATTCTCTGACCTTATAATATTCATGAGCTGTGAAAGGAAAAATAAGATACTTCAGATCCATAGAGAAGCGTCCAAAAGCCTCTGGTGCTTTTGGTAGGTGCAGATTTGTGACATTTTAAGTGCATTTTACATGGAGAAAATAAACAAAAACAGGATTGGCAAAAGCCTCAAGATAAACAAGGGGTCAAAGTCTTAATAGCATCTTACTGAGGTTGTACTCTGAAGTGTCTGACTGTCCTTCAGAGGTGCCTCAAGTGGTTTCCTGCTCCTGTTTCCTCCATCTTATTTGTTCCTGTAATAGATTCCACTGTACTTCTTTTCCTGCATTCCAAAGCTTTCCTAGAAGTGCAATCAAGTCAGTGAAGTTTGACAACCTGAGAACTTCACAGGCATTAAAAAGCCACCTCAGAAGAGTCAAGGCTGAACTTCTCAAACACGGAGAGGCCAAAGGAAGCTGCATGAGAAAGAATTCTTGTATGAAAAAGCATTTTTGGGTGGCAAATGGCTGGAGAATAGCCCTGAGGAAAAGGACCTTGGGGTCTGGGTTGATGAAAAGCTCAACATGAGCCTGCAGTGTGCGCATGCAGCCCAGACAGCAACCGAGTGCTGGGCTGCATCAAGAGAAGCATGGCCAGCAGGGCAAGGGAGGGGATTCTGCCCCTTTACTCTGCTCTCGTCAGACCCCATCTGGAGTACTGTGTGCAGTTCTGGAGCCCCCAGCACAGGAAGGACATGGAACTGTTGGAATGGGTCCAGAGGAGGGCCACAAAGATGCTCAGAGGGCTGCACCAGCTCTCCTACAAGGACAGACTACGAGAGTTGGGGCTCTTCAGCCTGGAGAAGAGAAGGCTTTGAGGAGACCTTGTAGTAGCCTAGTGGGAGGTGTCCCTGACTATGGCAGGGGTTTGGAACTAGATGATCTTTGAGGTCCCTTCCAACCTTACCATTCTATGATTTCAAACCTGACATTCACCTCCAATATTTTCTGACTGACAAAATCCAAACATGCATTTGTCTAAGTCCCTGATTTCATCATCCTAATCAAAAGTGGTTTAATTCACCACCAGTTACTGAGCAGTCAGTACGAAAACCAACAAAGATGGTGCCAAATGTCTTCACAGATACTACAAAAATCAGTATGAAGAAGTTCTGAGGCTGCTTGGCCTAATCCTACAGCTCCATGGCACCAAAAGGGAAAGATTCCTCTTCCTCCCTTACTCCTCCTCTTCTCCTGACCATGTAGAACTTGGCTCTGCACCCAAGAGATCCTTCTGTGCACACTTTGAATTCAGCCCAGCCCCACCACCAATACTCCAACATTGCTGGGTTTTTTTGCAAGGCTACCTACTAAAATCAGGGAGGGACAAAAGCAAGGAGGACGGGTGTGGAACCACACAAGGATCAGGAAGATCTCCTTCAGGCAGTACTAAGTGGTTGAGATGACTCAGTGAGTCTTGCTCAACTCAAAGAGGGAAGAAGGCTCTAACTGACAGAAGGTTGTGGTTATGTAGAGATTTCTGCCTCGCCTTTCTGCCCAAGGTCACCATTCCCACAGGAGACTGCACCAGCACATTAAGTTCTTGTAAAATAGAGATGATGTCAACTTAATGTGTTGGCTTGAGTCACAGTAGCTAGGAGACATCCATCTTACCATGATACCTCCAGCAAGGGAGAGTGATGGACGCTTACAGGCAGTTACGGGGCTAAATGAAGCAAGGCAAAGCTTCTCTGAAAAACATCATTCAGCATCTCTTAGAAGGATCCTGATGGATGATCATTTACAGTGAGAGTGGTGAGACAGATAACCCNCCAAAACCATTCTCTGACCTTATAATATTCATGAGCTGTGAAAGGAAAAATAAGATACTTCAGATCCATAGAGAAGCGTCCAAAAGCCTCTGGTGCTTTTGGTAGGTGCAGATTTGTGACATTTTAAGTGCATTTTACATGGAGAAAATAAACAAAAACAGGATTGGCAAAAGCCTCAAGATAAACAAGGGGTCAAAGTCTTAATAGCATCTTACTGAGGTTGTACTCTGAAGTGTCTGACTGTCCTTCAGAGGTGCCTCAAGTGGTTTCCTGCTCCTGTTTCCTCCATCTTATTTGTTCCTGTAATAGATTCCACTGTACTTCTTTTCCTGCATTCCAAAGCTTTCCTAGAAGTGCAATCAAGTCAGTGAAGTTTGACAACCTGAGAACTTCACAGGCATTAAAAAGCCACCTCAGAAGAGTCAAGGCTGAACTTCTCAAACACGGAGAGGCCAAAGGAAGCTGCATGAGAAAGAATTCTTGTATGAAAAAGCATTTTTGGGTGGCAAATGGCTGGAGAATAGCCCTGAGGAAAAGGACCTTGGGGTCTGGGTNCAAGAGATCCTTCTGTGCACACTTTGAATTCAGCCCAGCCCCACCACCAATACTCCAACATTGCTGGGTTTTTTTGCAAGGCTACCTACTAAAATCAGGGAGGGACAAAAGCAAGGAGGACGGGTGTGGAACCACACAAGGATCAGGAAGATCTCCTTCAGGCAGTACTAAGTGGTTGAGATGACTCAGTGAGTCTTGCTCAACTCAAAGAGGGAAGAAGGCTCTAACTGACAGAAGGTTGTGGTTATGTAGAGATTTCTGCCTCGCCTTTCTGCCCAAGGTCACCATTCCCACAGGAGACTGCACCAGCACATTAAGTTCTTGTAAAATAGAGATGATGTCAACTTAATGTGTTGGCTTGAGTCACAGTAGCTAGGAGACATCCATCTTACCATGATACCTCCAGCAAGGGAGAGTGATGGACGCTTACAGGCAGTTACGGGGCTAAATGAAGCAAGGCAAAGCTTCTCTGAAAAACATCATTCAGCATCTCTTAGAAGGATCCTGATGGATGATCATTTACAGTGAGAGTGGTGAGACAGATAACCCAGGGTAGTCATGGATGGCCCCTCCTTGGAGGTGTTCAAGGCCAGCTTGAATGAGGCCTTGAGTAACCTAACCTAGTCCCTGTTTGTGGCAGAAGAGTTGGAACTAGCTGATCTTGAAGGTCCCTTCCAACCCAAACCATTCTGTGATTCTATGATCACCTCTTAGACCTACAGAATCATAGAATCATTGCAGCCAGAAAAGACCTCTAAGATAGTGGAGCCCAGCCATCAAACCAACACCAGTATGCCCACTAAACCATGTCCCAGAGTGCCAGGTCTGCATGTCTTTTGAACACCTTCAGGTATGGTGACTCCACCACCTCCCTGAGCAGCCTGACCACTCCTGCAGTGCAGAAATGTTTCTTCATATTTTCCCAAGCCTGCAAAACTTAAAGAACTAAAAAACCCTTTAAACCCTTAAAAAACCTTTAAACCCCTAAAAAACCTTCTTCCCAAACCCTGTAGAGGAAGTGCAGATAAACCACTGAATCAATCACAGACTAACAAAATGGTTTGGGTTGAAGGGACCTTTCAAGTTCATTTAGTCTCACCTCCCTGTAGTCAGCAGGGAGATCTGCAACTAGAGCAGGTTGCTTAGAGCCCCAAACAACCTGACCTGGAATGGTTCCAGGGATGGGGCTTCTACTCTTTGGGCAACCTGGGACAGAGTCTCACCACTCTCACACTGAAGAACACCTTTCCAGTCTAAACCTCCCTCTTTCAGTTTCAAACCATCACCCCTTGTTCTGTCACAACAGGCCCTGCTCAAAAGTCCTTGCCCAGCTTTCTGATCAGTCCCTTTCAATACTGAAAGGCCACCAAAAGGTCTCCCTGGAGCCTTCTCTTCTCCAGGTTGAACAACCCCAACTCTCTCAGCCTGGCCTCACATCATTGCTATGGCCTCCTCTGGCTCCACTCCAACAGGTCCATGTCTCTACTCTGCTAAAAGTCCAAAATTCGTCTGATCTCTGAGACAACATCGCTCAATCCAATCCATAACAACTTTCATCCACTGGATGAAGATGAGAGACAAATTTCAAGATCTGCAATATTTTTGGTTAGAAGAGACTTTCAAGATTATCTTGTCCAACCTTCAATATTCTGAACTTGTTTGGGAAGAAGCTAAATTCTCCTCCATGCAGAACACTGGTTGTGTGTGTAAATCCACGCCGAAGCTGCCTCCTCCAGCTGAAGGGGACCAAAGCATCTCCTTCATGAAGGCCACTAGCAGTAATTAATCCATACTGTTCCCTTCAGACAAAAAACAAAGAACAGGAAACAAAGAACAAATAAACAAGAGGAAAAGCAGCTTAGAAGCCCTTGGACATAAAAGCACCATTGTCTGGGCTTGGTTTGGGCCAGGAAGCTTTAGCAGGTCCATAAACACAGTTTTGTCACTGAATTGAGGAAGAAGATTCAAAAATGGTATAAAAAAAAATGATGACTCAGGCAGAATGTTGCTGTCTCAGCTTCTGTTCCCCATGCAGGTTCCTAAACCACCTGGACTTTTTCATGTGACTGACCAGAGAAGCAGCTCCTTTTGCATGTTATAATCACTGTAGTGGCAGCCAAGTTCTCTCTAACAGTCAGATGAGACAACAGAAAACATATAAGTTGGATCATCAAGAAGGTTGATTGAAAACACTTCACGTGTTCAGGCAGCTCCATGACTCATATGTGGTCATTCTGCTGCATCTGCTGCAGGGAAACCAAAAGATGTCTCAGATCTTTAGATTAAAGAGTCAAGGGGAACAAAAAAAAAACCCAAAACCCAACAACAACTAAAAAGCAAAGTGCAGAAAGTTTTTGGCAGTGAGAGCTGCCCAACAGCATCTCTGCTGTGGTGACCACCTAATCAGCTTCTCAACCCAAAAGGCTCATGTGCACAGGGTCTGGGCAGAATTTTCCTTTAATCACCAAAGGAGATGAAATCCAAAATGATTGCTCCATCAGTCCAGCCCAGCTGGGTCACCGCACAGCATATGGCAGAGGCTCTGTGCTGCCCAAAGAAACTGATTCCACCTTAACAGAGCCTCACAGAAATCCCAGCGTGATTGGGTGTGCTGGTTTGAGACTA
>WBNM01007315.1:0-49661 GCA_013399055.1 Ramphastos sulfuratus
ACACATACTACGACGATGCTGTTAACAAAATATAGAAACTGCCAAAATATATTTTCTACAAAATAGTGCATTTCTTTTGATAGTATGAGGCTAATTAAAAATGAAAGGTCAAATTCATACCATATGCAAATGAGCAAAGAGGATAGCTTATTTAACTAATACCCATTACTGCTAGAGTAACCACAACAGCTCATCAATTTTAAAAAAGGTGGGATAATTCATTAAAAAAAAGGTTTAAAGCTCCTCCTCCATTCCTTCCTCCCACACAACTATGTAATTGCTAATTAGTACTAATTACTAACATACTGAAGAAGGAAGTCTATTTTTTTTCGTAAATAAGGAAGGTAAAAATGTTGCTTATGAAAAAACATTCAAATCAAGAAAAAAAAACAAAGAAGGATGCCTAAAAATAAGAAGAATATATCCAAAGTACACACTTAAAACACTACTGTGTGAAGTTGTCTTTAAATTCTATATCACAGATAAAGTATACTTGACCAGTACAGGGTGATTATCAATGTTTTAAGTAATGTCAAATTGGTGAACTGGATGAAATTCCTCATCAGTACATACATGGAAAATGATGTTGCTGAAATTCTAAACTGGCATTAGCCACAACACCTTTCTCCAAGAGCATTTTGTTTTGATGTACTCAAATACAAGCACCTTGTGACTCAAGGTACAGATAAATAAGTATTTCTTTCAGGGACAGAATTGGCTTCAGCCACCTACAGAGATTCTGAATTCTGCACACAGACAGGTCAAAGACCTGGGCTTCTCTATCCCCAGCTCTTTTCTTCAATTTAGCTCTCTGTGTATTAATACCAATCACAAAGTTATTCCTCTAGTTGCAAGGAGCAGCAGGCAAACTGTCCCTAGATTACATCTTCCAGTAACGTAGTTTAAAGCTAGGTTGTATTGGGATTTATTCTTGTTGTTTTGGGTTTTTTTGGAAGATGGACTTGGGGGTGGAAGATAGTGTGCTTGGTGGCTGTGTTTTTCCTTCCAGAGATGAACTATGAAGTGATAATGAATTTTTGTTTTTTAAAAGGGGAAAAAAACAAAACAACGATCTTTCTCTAAAATATTGAAAATTAAATATTATAAAATAAGTCAAAAGAAGGATAATCAAGTTCAGTTCTGAAGGATATCTTAGAGGGCTATAATCTGGAATATTAATCCCAGTATCATACATTAGATTCTTGATTTGAAGCTATGAAGAAAAAATTAATGAAATTATAGTGTTTTCTGTTGAACAAGCATCCTTCTCATCAAAAAAGTCTTACTTTACTGGGTGAAATTAATGGTGACATAGTATACTATGAGTTAAAATAATTAACACTGACACCAAAGTACTTAAATTCCATGATTAAAAGGGTGAAATTTAACTCTGCAAGCTTAACAATCATCTATCACTGAAAACAGCGGTCCTGACTCTGCCACTTCCTCTGAGCTGCCCCTGCTGCTTGGACAATTGCACAGGGGCCAATTTAAGAAATTCAAACCCAGTTGAGGATGAACACAAAACAGTGGTAACAGATGCCCTAAGGCTTTTAATGGCAACTGACCATTAGATCAGTCCATATATAGTACCATACCACTTACAGAAAACTTTCAGCAATTTATGACAGCAAGAAGATTTTGTCTGTTTAGGACTACTAATATCATTAACTTCAAAAGCTCAGGCATTACTCTCCTTAAGAATGAGCAATTTTCTTCAATCCTGAGTGATTTGACAGAAGTATTTAGTACAGAGTTTTGACTTAAATTTGGATTTAAGGACATCTGTGGTTATTTCAATATCCATTAGATCACCCACTCAAAAGAAAACTGTATTTATACTGAGTCAAATTCACTTTAAGATTACCATATACAAAAGTGTTTTGTTGGTTTGATTTGGGTTTTGGAGGTTTTTTTTCTTTGAGGTTTTATTGTTTTGTTTGTTTGTGGGTGGTTTTGTATGCTTTGGGGGTTTTGCCTTGTTTTGTTTTTTTGTGGTATGCAGCCAGCTATACTCTCATTAGTCAGGTCATTGCAGAATACTGAAATCCATGCATTCTGCAAGTTCTGTACATCCCAACATTCACCTCCAAATAACTACGTGGTTCTCAACCACTACAACTGCTAGTATGAAGACAGGGTAAAGAGACTGGAGTTTAAAGAAGTGGTAAAATACCTAGTTTTATACATATGAAAATTACCCCTCTAAACTGCAGAAAATGATAAACTGTTTATCAGTATGATGTATTTGTAAAAGCATAACAAAAAAAAAAATCAGCATTTATGAATACATTCAGGTGAAGGAGAAATATCTTCTGCTACTGTTGCAGAAACTTAACACCTTGTTCTAAGTTTTTCTTCTGATCTCTCAGGCCTGATACTGTTTATCCCATCAAACATGGTACAGAATTTAATTTTCCATTGCCTGTTAGCAAGACCATGTCTCATTTGCTCTTTTTCTTTACAAAAAGCTCTGAACAGTCTCAAATTTGTCACACAGGTAAACATACTTTTCTTAGTACAGAAACAAACCCTCCGAAAGCTGCCAATCTGTTTCGGTGAAGTTTTTCCCTGGGTAAGGAAAGTAACAAGATGCACAACTAAAGCACAATACTGTAATAACTAAAACTTGCTGCTAATTACGCTCTTGAATTGAGGATTAATGGGACATTGGCTACTAGAGAAGTGCCCTATCACACCAGGATCAAAGCAACAGAATCATACTTAAAAACTGATTTTGTGTGATTATGTGAAGCCAAACAATACTGAACTCCCCAAACTTTAGCTTGGTTCTCACCAATAAACTGCTTTCATTTTAGTATATAGAAATATACATATGAAATCCATGATGTAAAAAGCTGGACGTGGTGGAAAAAACCCTTTAACTCAACTTGACTGTAGAACTGTTAGATCCTTCAGTAACAAATACACACACACACACACACATTCTCTAAATACGCATATATGGAAAAAGAAAGTTTCTGTGTTTTATATAACATTTGATAAGTTGTCTCATTACACTATATTGAAATTTTATTCAGCTCACATTACTGTTATTCTTGTTTCTATATCTAAGCTAAAATCCAAGCAATTTTTTTTCCAATTTCAGAGACTTTGACCAGAAGTAATCATCAGGATGATCTAATCTGGTGTCCAATATATCATAGGTGATTACCTTTCAAGAGAAAAAGAACTGCTCTGACAGTAACCATTACAAATTGGTTTAGAGCATATCCAAGGTCATCATAACTTGACTTTACTAATATATAAAATTAAAAGTTTGTTTCTAGACTGATTCTTCACATTTTCTTGAAAAGAATTTGGAATCACTCAAAACCTCATTTCATTTAAAAAAAAAATTAAAAAAGAAAAAAAAAAATCTTAGCTTTAAGGCACAGACATTCCAAGGGCTAAATTCTCCTTACCTTCTTTCTCAGTAAATTTTGAATTTTTACCCTTTATAGAATCACATTCTCTTCTCAACTGTACAAATGGCTAAGAAAAGGGAGAGAGGGGATAAAAAACATCAGTATTGCCACTATCTACTTTAAAACCTTAATGCAGTTTTCCTCAAGAATGACCTCAGTAGACAGAATACTTCCAATGCCAGATGCACACAAGTGCTTTGTTAAAAGCTAAAAGCTGGAAGTACAAGTGTGAGACATGCTCTATAGGCCCTAACCATAAATAAAACATTGTTCACATGGTCAATTTTTTAGATGCCGATCCTACATAGGCAGGATCTCAGACTGCTGGATATCATGATTCATTGTATACATCTGCAATAAAAACAAGTTTATGACATGCTTTTAATGGTATTGTTTTCATCATCAAGGAAAAAAAGGCACATTTTTTTACTCTGCAAAAGGATCTGCATGGAGAGATTGTGACAACACAGCAGATTAAAGTGTAGTCAAAGCTGAACATCACAATATTTATTTTTTTAATATGGAAAAAGGAATTTTTTCTAAAAGAAAACACATTCAATAGTTCCTGAAATGCATAATGAAACACTGAAGAAATGTTAGCACTTTCTTTTCAAGTGCTCAGAAAGTCAATGAAATGTAATCAGATCAAGCTGATTGTCCTATTATCTTTGATTTACAGAGAACAAAAAGTACAGTATGTCCACTTAAGACTATTCATTCTGGAAGAACTTGGTCCTCAACTTGATCTGAAGTTGGGAATTTATACTAAATATATGAACGATTAAGGAAGCCTCAAACTAGCTTTAATATTACAAAAATAATCTCTTACTGGATGGTGTGGGTTGTCACATTCACCTATAAAGTGAAATAACTATTCATGAGCAGGTCTGATCACAGGAAGCTGTCAAATCACTGCAGAACCTAATCAATCCTACTTGGATGAGTTAACGCAGTTATACTAAAAATGTATCGAAGTACTGCAATGCCATGAAATAATTCTATTGATCTAAATGCATCTCAAATTCTACTTTTTTTTCCTCTTTTCAGTGTAGAAGAACGAACACTGGAAAACCAGTTAAAGAAATAGAGATCATTTCACTTCAAAATGTCAGATCATAAAATAACTTATCAAATTTTAATGCTTAGCACTATTTACTTTGTATTCATTGATTGGTGAGTAGGGACAAATTGACGTTTGACTTTATGAATTATCTAAAGAAAATGTAATTGGTAGTCATGAGAAAATTTATTCCTAACCACATGCAATTAAATCATCTCATGAAATTTATCACTTCATATACCCAGAAAACATTTACTTCCAAAGAAAAGCAGGCCAATTCAAAATAATGGCGTTTACAAGATCTCATCCAAGTAAAGCTTTCTAGTTTTCTTTCTCTAAACCATGACGGTCAAACAAAACTTCTTTTAATCTGCTTTTTCTCTGATGTTTGCTTGTATCTTGTGAGATCACAAAGCTCCACTAAGAAGTAAAAGCTAGCTTTCTGCTCTTTAACAATGATACTCCAGTAAGCTTTCCAAGAAAATAAGAAAAACTTTCAAGTTTTTCACACCTGACAAAGCTTTTTAAAGTAACGGGTTTTTTTTGTTGTTCAATTCTAAGGTTGTATCTAAGACTAGACATTACTGCTTAACCATACAGTATGAGGAACATGCTTTCTGAACAAACACTATTGTGTCTAATTATTGCATAGTCTTATTTTGTGATCTCTATTCACCTAAGAGATAAAGCTCTGAAGTTGTAGTTGAATTATCATACGCTGCCATATCTGCTAAAATCTTCAAAAGAACTGCGTACGTGCTTTAAAGCTGTTACAGTAACTACTCCTTTTCACTTGCTCTTTCACATTTTTGACCAAATTAGCCTAGCATTAAACATTCATCTTTCCCTCTCAAGTAAAGCTGTTCAAGTTTGTTGAAGATAGATCCCCCCCAAATTTTCAAGTAATGCAACCAAACCATTCCTTAATTTATTTGGGTGAATGGAATACATTTGCTCGATGAATTTTAAGTGTTACCATAACCCTTAATCTATACTGGATGAAACAAGATCCACTCAGATTATCAAGTCTTTCTTCTATTCCTTGCCTTACTCTTTCTTTTTTTCCTCTGTTCAGGTGTGCATAAAAATGGCTGTTACACAGAGAATTCTATCTCAGGCTGAAGGGTTACCACTCAAAATATTGCATTCAGTTCTGTCGCATAATAAGATATCTGGGGAAAATATATAAATATGATTACAAAACTAGATCTGAAGACATGACAAAGTAACAAATATTAATAGAGCCTGAGAAAAACAGCTCCATTAGAAAACATAAATACTTGAAATAGAAAAGCTCTAGCAATAAATTTTACATTTAACTCCCCTCTTTTTCTCACACGTAAGCAACACATTAAACAGCAAGAACAACAGCAAAAAAACCACTCCAAATCCACAGAAAACCCCACAGTGAAATAAGGATGGTTCCCACAGTAATGACATGAACCAAGATATACAGAACAATCCTCCAAATTCTTCTACATTACAGGAAAGGATTTCTTTTATTTTCTACCAGCCACTATGTTAAGCACAGGATTTAAGAGTCAAAGAATTAAACAAAAAACGAAACATCACACCAAACGACAAAATTCTTTTTTCTTTACCATCACTAGATTTATAAGACAGGAAAAAAAACCCCAACACTCCCCCACCCTCCCCCCCAAAAAAATCCCAAACAAACCACAACACATAAATCAGCATCCAAACACCTGAAAAAAAATCCTGTTAATTGTCATCACCTCACGTCTTCTTCACCACATAAACAAGAGCATTATCACTGCTTAATACAAGCTTTAATTGAGTACTGTCACTGGTGGGAAGAAAAGTGTAGAACCGCTACTTTCCATATCAAACAAAGCAGGTAATTAACAGCTATTCTGGCACAATCCCTTATCATCAAAATACACAACACTGTTAAGTTCTCTCGATGCCAATGCTTTGCTTCAACAAAGGAAAGCTGATATTTCAGGGTCACATTCACTCCTTTAATACAGAGGCATAAATTCACTGCTCAGTCAGACACCTATAATTAAACACAAGAAAAATATAATTCTAATATTCAGACAGCCTTGCATGTAAGTGGGATATTTCCCCCTGTAAAGATGATTGCCTTTAATTTTTTTTTGGTTTCAAGTAGCTACAGCTCACTTAGTTTTGATTACACAGCAATTAGATATGGAAATACAAGATATCTTAAAAAATGATTTTTCAAATGTCAGATTGTAAGCAATCAAGCTCATTCTTTTTTCCTGTGCACATAAGCTATTCATTAAATAGCTATTGTCTTAAAAACATTCCAACAGATTGCATCTATCTGGGTTTTAAAAGCAAATATGGGAGTGTCTATTACCCAGAATACAGCTCATCAGGGAATGAAAATGATCTGACAATTAATTTAATATATACACGATAGTGGTTAACTAAGCTACAACTAAATACCATATTGTTTAGGCACTTTTCCTACTACTGTTACTATTAATACCTTAGCTCACTACATATTCAAATTAACAAAATCTCATTAGTTTGTATGTAGTTAATGATAATGTGTTCATATTAGATTTCACAGTTAAAAATGATGAAATATTGAATATAAGAACTTTTTTCTTTGTATACTGAAAACACGCTCATATAAAGGAAATCACTATGAAATTAAGTGGTTACTTGTTTAATTTTGGCAATAACGCTCATTTTGAAACACACTTTTTTTTTTTATGAGGGCCCACAAATGTGTTCCTCAAGAAGTGCACATTTAAAATTTTATGCATCTAGATCAGATAGATGAGCTTCAGTCCTTGTGACATATTTTATGGGGCCTCTAGAAGCAACTCGCAGTTTCAGAGATGGTGAGAAAGGGTGTTCAGTAGCAGCTCGTAAGAGTCCAGAAAAGCAAAGCTACTGCAATATTTGTCAACTAGTCTGCAAAATATTGTTAGTCACAACTGTGGTCTGCCATTGACAGTTTGGAAAGCTGGCTCTTGCAAAACTCTAAAGAAGCAGTAACAAAATGGGAGTGAGGAATATGCAGTTCTTTCTCTAAATGATCATGAGATCATCTACAAGCTAATAAGAGGGGGAAAAAGATCCCTAAAACCAGGCCTGTGTTTTCAGTGACTCAGCTGTAAGGAAATTTACACTAACAAATGAAGCAGTAGCAGTTCTTTCTTAAAGCTTAGCTTTCAAGCCAGGTAACTCAAGTAAATAAAAATGCTTTGCTAGTTGATTCCATGATTGCCAATCACCCTTCGATGTGTCTCACACAGAAGCAGAGATCCTTTTTCAAGGTCAGGAGAGCAGCAAAAAAATTGCAGAATATCAGATTCAGAGGTCTCTCTAAAACTTGGAGAAAAAAAAAAAAAAAAATCAGTTTCACTTTGAAACCTAGCAATAGGCCCTGAAATGTTCTGGAAACTGACATCCAAAAAAAAGCTGGAAAGGTCTTTTACAAGAACTGACATTTACGACCCAATAGATGAATATGTGTGACAAATTATTTGACATTTTGAGGGTCTTCAAATCTGCTTCATTTTTTTTCCCTTTAAATGTTCGACTTGATTTTATCTTTCCCTTTCTTACAATAAAGAAGCCTTATTTAACCAGCCAGTAAGGCAAAATACATTGCCTGTCAGCCTGCTGTTGTTGCCCATGCAACCTTTATATGGCTTCTGTTGCTTCTTCCCTAAGGGTCACTATAAACAACTGCTCACGCAGAAAACGCAACCTGTGTATTGAACTCCTACCCGCTACAGTATGACGTAAAGAATCATGCTGCTGACAGGATGAACTGAATATTCCCCTCCCAGTGGTATCCCTGCAAACACTTCCTCACATATTATGTGGTTCTCCAAGACAGACACTGGAAAAATCCTCTATGTACTACAGTGAAAGGCCAGGATCCAAAAGCATATTAAAAATGCCAGACTGTTGCCAGTTTCTGCATCTGGCAAGATGAGTAGCACAGTATTACCTAGTCAAATCTCCTCTACTTAATAGTCCCACTTGCAAACTATTCCAAAAAGATACATTTTAAGCTAAACTGAACTTAGAACACTGGATACCAAAGAAAAGTCTCACCACGTATTGACTAATTTCCAGATTAGTTTCAGTATTTCAAACCATATTAATAACTATAAAATTTATCACTTGTTTTGGTTTGCAACGCTGCTTAAGACCTTTTCTGATTGATGCTATTATGAGTCAGTGTGAGTTGAGAGATTTAAGCTTTAGGTCTTTTTGCCAGCCAAAATTTAAGTGAGCATTCAGTTCCAGTGTTGTCGAGTTGAAACATACATGATTGTCTCAAAGCCACCTCAAAGATCACTTGGTCATTTCAAGCTCATTTACTCACTAGGTGGGAAGTGACTAAAACAATGTCAATACAAAACAACATACACTTTTCCTATAAAAATTAATTCTAAATCTGAATTCTTTTGTGTGCTGGTTTGAGGGTAATTGGAATATTTTAATAAGAGCAATTAAATCCTTGGCCATGAGAAGAAAATAACAGTGTGTGTGTGTGTGGGGGGGAAGTCCCCAAAACCACTATGCTTTGTCAGCCACTAGTTTTTATAGTTCTTCAAATTATATATTATTGTTTATTTTGTCAGTTCAGCAAGCTAGTTAAAAAAACCACCCAAACTCCAAGAACCCTTGCAACCTAAAAATTAAATTTCCTTTACATATGGTTGCAAATGTGGATTGAAGTGGATTCAGACAGTTGGCTAAATGTGGTTTGGCATTCCAATCCTTTAGCAGTATCCCATTGCCAGGCAAATATTAATTGCTTCTGTACAGCTGCAGAAGCACATATTCCAGATAATTTATAGAAATACTCCAAACTGTACATAAGCAGTGACAGAATTGGTATTAACATGCAAGGTGGCCCATCTTTCTAAAACATTACTTCTTATTAAAGGCAAACATCCAATTGCTAAAGTGAACAGCAGCTTTCCCATAGAATGGACAATGTGCTGTCACCACTTCTTTTCCTTACGCTTTGAAGTAGCACCACAGCAGAAACACTAAGGACTAAAGTACATGATCAAGCTAATTAAAAAAAAAATTAAAAAATTTCTACAGGCCAAATGTTAGTATCTGTTATTCAGACACTATGGAAGGAACTGTTATTTTGACATGGAGAAATGTGGGAGCCAGAAAAGAAAAAAAAAATACTGGGAACTAGGAGAACATGTCTATGGTTTGGATGGGATTTTGGGAACTGTTCCCAGAGCTCCAGACTGCAGAGATGACAGGATAAGAGAAGAGAAAGCCCAGTTTTCAGCTTCTGGTTGTAACAATGGCATCTGATTTAGCTGGCTATCAAGCCAGAAGTTTTCTTAAGCTAAACAGTTGTTGAGAGAGTTAAAAAAAACACCACCACCACACTTCTGTGCTGGTTTGAGACTAATTGGAATATTTTACTGAGAGAAATTGAATCCTCAGCTGTGAGAAGAAAGAAAAACAACAAGAGTAACCTATATCACTCATACTTCTGCTGAGAAGCGTAGCTAGTCAAAATATAGATAAGACACTCACTTCTCAGTTCTCAGTAGTTGTTTTACTCCTTTCAATCCAGGGGTCTGTGGCTGTTTTCTGCCTTAACTCTAATTCAACCTAACCTTCTATTTCCTCTAACCTCCTTGTCTTTTTGACATCTCACCTCAGATCTTTCCAGATTTATCATGTGAGATATACAGGGATTGATCTGATTGTATTTGAAGGGAGGGGAAAAGGGGGGAAAGTGAGGGGAGGTTTGGCTGAGAATCCTCCCAGCAAACTGATTGTTTTGGAGGAATTTTGTGCTTCTGTATTACTTTTAACTTGTATATAACCGTATATTTTGTCTCTGTGTGTATATATATATATATATATGCTTGTAAATTGTGCTAAGCTGTAAATATAGCTTTATCCCTTAACTTCCAGCCAGCTCAGTCTAGTCTAGGTGATTTTCATTGCGTGTGGGGGCAGGTAACTCCCAAACTATCACAACGGGTTATTTTTTAAATCCAAAGAAATCCACCGTAATACTAACAATTAAAAAAAAAAAATTAACACTCATCCAAATAATTAAATGACCCCACAGCAGAACATCCAACTCCTCTTTACCTCCACAAAATGTTATCCTCACTGACAACAGTTGCATCAACACTGTGCCATAACACATGGTCAGAACAGTAGGGAAAGACTGGGGAGAAAATGTATAACCTGCATCAGACAGAGTATGATTTTTTAAAATTGAATTAGTATGTATTATACTCAATTATTTACATTATATGCACTGACCAGCCACATGACACATTGACTAACAGGTTCTGTTTCTGAAGAAAAAGTCCTTCAATTTCTGCATGGAAAAATACCACTAGCATACTTGCAAAATGGTGCATGAAAGTCAGGACAGTTTGGTTCATAATTACATTGTCTATTGCACTTGTTTTTTGAAATCAAGAGATTTCGAAAATTCTAGTTGAGATACTTTCATGGTTTGAGGGGCTCCCAGGTTCCTGAGAAAACTACAGAGACCAAGAGCCATCCCAGGGGACAGGTTGGTCATCCCCAGACACTGTAGTTTTTGTTATTGAATTCCATAACCCTGCCAACACTTTGTAAGTGGGCAGCAAAGTCAATTCCCTCCCTTTTCTCCCTTCCTCTTCAGCATTCAGAAGGAATTCTTATCTAGGTAAGTATGCAGGAGTACCCTGTGGGCTGTGGCCTTCAAGGCCAAAACTGAAGCGAATTTCAGCCTGTTTGGGCCTAACTGGGAGACAATGGTGGGGGGAGAAAAGGAGCACTGGGGTTTTGGCTTGGTTGGGGGGAAGGTTTTAGGGGAATTTTCATGTATACTGTATCTGTATCAGGTGTTAAGGATTCACGTATGCCGTACTTTTTCATGCACATCTTTTAAATATAACTTTTCTGTATTCCTCTCTAATTCAGCAAAAGGGTTATTTTACTGTCTGTTTTCCTTAAATAGAGTAAAATAATCTAAGTCTCTCGCACTCAAAAAAACTATGAGAGATACAAATTAATCTAAAAGTAGAATTTTTACTCAATTTTTGTATCGCATCTACAGATTACGTACAAAAACCTCTATGCAAGTCTGAGGGCAATATTATCTACTCCACACAGCTCTTCAGAAGCTACTATGCTCAGAGTTTATGTTCCAGTTGCTTCAAGGAAAGTAAATAGCATAAATTCACCAATCATCCCAAGCCCTAGGAAATACTTCTCTTACTTTTTACTCTAACTTCTTTCCTTCCCTTTCAGACAGCATGTTAAATGATTCTAACTATTAATCAGTTTGTTGTTGGCTTTCTTTTGCCTCATGTTATCTTCCTTGTTTGAATTACTCAAGTCCCATAGCTGCAACACAATTTTAACTCCAGTGTTTGTATTTTTAACTACCTTCACACAAACATATGCAGTGCTCCTAGAAACTAAAACTGAGTTTAGCACACTTTGACAGCATCTCATCCTATTTTCAGAAGATAAATGAAGCACTGTGGAAATTAACCATCCCTTTATTATATTTACAAAGCACATGACCATTCAGAAGGCAGTTAGCAAAGATCAAGATGGAAAAAGACAGACAGAGAAATTCTCTGTAGAGACCTAAGAGGAACTGTACGTTAAAGCAAGGAAAATGAAAGAAGGGAGAAGCTCATGAAAGAGTAGCAAAAGAAAAAAAAATGTTGACCTAGTTATAAACAAAAGCAACATAAACGTTAAGAAATTCATGATCCTACAAAGACACAAGAAGAATAAACCTCCCTGTAGCTCCTGCTATGAAAATGTAACTGCTCTATAAATTATTTTGGATTGCTCTCTGCATTACTGTGCATATATTCATTCCCCAGAAATATTAGTTCTTCACACATGAAAACATTCTGCAGGTTCATAGAAACTCTGTGGCAAATTCATAACACTGTTATAACAACTAAGACACCTTCACACTATACTGATTCCACCCATTAAATTTCTACATAATTCTTCCTATTTTATCCTGAGTAAGTTTTCTTCCTTACTTGTGGGTACTCAATTGAGTTGTTACAAGTTTTAAACACATGATTTTTTTTTTAAGATATATTCAATGTGCATACACTTCGTAAGTCCTATATTCATCAAAATATTGCCCATTTACTGCCCAAAAACATCTGAAAAATGTTAACTGGTAGACATGCTACTAATTATTCTCAGAAAAGACTAATACAAATGTGAAACCATATATCAATAAATTCCTCTCTATATCTGAAAAATGTAAATGTGTTGGTTTGAGGCTAATTGGAATATTTTAATGACAGAAATTAGATCATTGTTTGTGAAAAGAAAATAACTGTGAAATCTGTATCATTCATTGGTTTGCTGAGAGGGATAAAAAGCCAAAATGTAAATAATCTGTCCCACTCTGTCCTGAGATGTTTCCCTATTCTCTTCTTCACTTCACTCTAATCCTTACACTAACAGGTAACAATATAAACTTTGCTGGTTGTTTTTATTCATCTGTCTGGGAAAGTAGAGGGAGAAAGAGAGGGTAGCTTTGAGCCCCTTCTGGGCAGTTTTCTTTTTTGGGAGGGAGTTTGTATTTCTGCATTATTTCTAATTTATATATAAGTGTAAATACTTGGATTTTTTTTGTGTATGTATGCTTGTAAATTTAGCTTTGCTGTAAATACGACTTCGTCTTATTTCCAAGTCATCTGAGCTAGTCTGGCAAATTTCAGTGAGGGGAAAGCTCCTAACCCACCACAGTAAAGACTGTATTAAGGTTACTGTCCCACTGCATTCCCATAAACATCTACACACCTTCTTGAATTTCATTAGTATCCTTAATACACTGTACTGTAGATCATATCCACTATCTTGCTGCAATGAAACACTACAGATTATTTCTATCTGGAAAAATAATAAATGACCAGAAAGTAAAATATTTTTCGTCTGTGTCATTAGTAATTTAAGTATTCAGTTTCAGCAACAGTAGTTTCTTTTTCTGGGCTTACTTTTTTTCCTCTATGTAGAAAAGCCTTAATAGATTTGTTAAATCTCATCCTAAGATGCTATATCCAGTATGATAAAAACCAGCCTGTATTCTGCCTGCCAATAGCCCCTAAAAATTATGGAAAACCAAGAGATGCCAAGAACTGGTATCTAACTCAGAAAATGCACAAGTATGCTGTTTTCTTCCCTGAATCAATAGGATCTGCTTCCACTCCTTCATTTCAGTAGGCAATCTTCACACAGGAAAGGGAAATTCCAGTGAGCCTCAAGCGAAATATGGTCTTCCCCACACAAAAATCCAGGCATAGTTTCACAGATTCAACTAAATACTGAACACAAGTAATTTCTGGTAAAACCAAACTCACACCATTGCATTAATTCTTAAGAATGAAAAAAAATCAGCTATATACAAACCAAAATCTTCCACTGGAGGTCAACCCAGCAGTTTCAGCCTAGAAAAATCCAGAATCCAGAAAGGTTAATGGTGCCGATAAATGAGAACAGTGGTAAAGCCTATAAAACTCTGTGCAGGGGGGGAAAAAAAGGAAAAAAAAGGAAGTAAAAAAAAAAGTAATTGTCCTTTCAGAACTCACGAAGATGTGAAGATAAGAAAATATCGCTGATTCTACCATTTAGGGAATCTGACAATAATCAGCTCCCTCATTATAGTATTATTAGAACTCAACACTATTACTCCTGTGAGAGAAGATTAAAGTTTTAAGAAATCGTATGACTGTACATAAGAACGCCTATACCATTAAAGCCTCGTCTAAGCTCGTCAACTTGTCTCTTATCCTTTTCTGGTAATTGCTGCATGGAAAGACTCCCATGTTAGAGTAAATGTTCATTATTTAAACCATTACTATCTTTCACTACTTTGCTAGACAAAACAAAATCAAAATGCTCATTTTTTAACTCTTTGCAGACAACTGTGTCAATACTTCAAAACAGTTCAGCATGAAATGTTCTTCAGATGCCAGATATCAATGGTTGCAAAGTGTAGCTTAGTCAACTTCTTATAACACAACATGCTCTGTCCTTTCCAAATAACAAAAGCTTAGGAGTAATTTTACAGAAAGGGACGTTCTACTATGGCACAGATTAAAATGAGTCAATTACTTAGCAGATCGAAGAGTTTTATTTTATAAGAGACTTGTTTATACACAGATGTTCAGGCAACAATTGAAAATTCCCTTGTTATATGCTTTTTTTCTTAAACTACACTCTGTGTTATTTTTCTCCAATTTCAAAATACAGATTATCTTGCCTCTTGATCATAAGGGTTTTATTTTGGCTCACAGGGAACTGACAGAACAACAAATAATTGGAAAGTAAATAATAGAAGTTATTTTCTACTAACATAGTTTTGATTATTCCAGCCTGCAGCTTCCAGTATCTTTAACAAAATACTTAAGTACTATTAAGACAGTTATTTCTGCATCTAATTAATTCAATATCCAGTTAACCATTTATGAATTTAACTGCTCTCAGAAGAAAATGACATATAATCAACTTTGTCAAAGTTAATCATAGTTAAAGGTTTCATCCACTTTCCACATTATATAGGAAAACATCTCTCTAAATAGCATTAAAATCTGCTCAAAGCTGCAAGTTAGTATTGAGCACACACAGAAATATATCCAGCATATAGCCAAAAAAAGAGAAGGCATGATGAAATAAATCCAGCTAAAAGATGCATTGTAGCTGATATGTATTTTCTGAAAGACTGATATTGCTTTGCAATAATTCTGAAGGCTTGCAAGCACCTAATTTTTTCTGTCCTTCAGATAAAATTATTCTGCTCTTGAAATTAAGTGAAAAGACTTAAGCAATAAATTACTTCAAACAACAAGTGTTTGTCAAATCTTATTTAAAATTTAAAAATTCTTCTCCTGTGAAATTCACATTCCAATGCATAGCTAAGCTTAATTTGTCTACAAGGTATTCTTCACTACTGTTCATGTGAACTCCACATTTTTAGAAGAAAAGTAGCATACAAGTTAGATTTAGAAGACTGTATTATGCAGATTCTGACTACAATGCCCCCATAAACAGACTTAAAAAGAGTCAACCTTCAGTCAGATGTAATTCAAGAAATAACATCTGTTACCTTCAACACAGTTGTCTATTGAATTTCTTTAAGTATATTCTCTACTAATCAGTCTTTAGCATTTAATTATGTAAATGAATTGGTAACTTGTTTTAGGATTTTTTTTTTCCTGCCTTTTTTTGGTTTGTTTTTTTCCTTCTATTTTAAACCATTAGTCCTCTTCAAAGTGTCACTGCTCTCAGACTACCAGGGGTACAACCTGAAAGATTTCTGCTTTATAGGTGAAAAGGGAAAAAAGCCACACTTTTGTACCACTTAAATAATTTTTTTTTTAAAAAGAATAATTAAATCCAGCTTTATGACACCTCTTGCATTCAAAGCTGCTTGTACAAATAGAATAAAGGTTTTAAAAATGGAATTAAAAAAGCCTGTTTTGTGAACACACCTCACTACTAAAAATATTAGCTTACAAGCAAGCAAAGTTACTTTGATTATATCTTAGCTTTACAATCAAGCTCTAGGAAGGCCAAGTCTTATCAACCACCAAAAACAGGCTTGGATTCTAAGCTACAGGATTTTCTTCACCACACAGATTTATGCATTCTCATACAGTTTAATACTGCACATTCTTCATTGTGTATTTAAATGGTAGATGTTGAATATTTAAGTTCAGTAGCACCTTTATATGAATGACTTGTTTAATTTAAAATTAAAATGTCAAGTACAACAGTGGACAAATATTAAGTATTATGAAAGCCTCAACACAGAAATGCTTGTTTATGACAAACTGCATTTAGAAAAAATACAACTGTAGATGTTGTTACCTGCTGCAGTTAAATTGCTCCCAGGGTGCTATCTTAAATACTTTGATCTGAATGCTGTAAGTAATTTTCTACTTAGAAGTTTGTAACCTGAATGCTGTCAAGTCAGAAATATGCTCTATAGGTAATGCATTAATCTTAGCTGAGCAGACTGCTCATAATATGACTTTTAATGTAATAGTCACAGAAGTTGATAGCAATTACAAGTGAATGCAACCATCAGTTTGGCAGTCAAGTCTTATATAAAAAAAAAAGTTAGTTTCCACATGCAACTAAAGTTAACAAAGCATGATGATGATACCCCAAGATGTTGAACTGATACTCCACACTGCCTCAATCAGTTTCCAGTAAGTAGACGTTAATTAATTTTATCAAACAGTAATCTTAATGACGGATATTGACAAGGGATTCTACTCTATTTCTAAACGTACAAGTAAGCATCTGACTGTCAGAAATTCCAATGGCATTGCCAGAAAAGCTTTTTAATTTTTAGGAAAAAAAACCAACCAACCAACCACACATCCCAAAAATACAACTTCCAAAAAAAACAGACAGCAAAAGGACAGTCATTCTAGTTACGTATTATGTATGCAGGACTTGCTTTACACTTTCACATGCCAATGTCCCCAGTCACTTAAGATTTTTTTTTCCTTTTTTTTTTTTTTTCCAACCTCCTACTATTCCTAACAGTACTGACAAACACTCAAAACCCCACGTTTACAACTAGCTACAAAAATTTTTTTACTTGCCATTCCAAATCACGGCCAGGATTTCTCAACACAGACATACAAAACTTTCAAACAGCAGCAGCATGCTTGTGTGTAGCCAGATTTCAGAGCCAACAGTCTTGAGCCGTGGAATTTATTCAGAGAATAAAAATGAAGGCTGCTTAACCTGCCTGTCTGAAACACAGGACTTACATTTCCTATCGTATGTTAAATATATTCCATCTCAACAGAAGTGTCTGCACCATAGCTTTATTGTCTGTTCACACATAGTACTTTTCACAGAATATAAAAGCTGAATGTCCTGCAATTATAGCGTAGCAATAGTAGTGCTTGTTTAATAAAATGCACTATGAAGTACTTATTATTTGATGTCAGTAAATCCAATGTTTAAGAATTTCCATTAGAAACCAAAGTGCATCTGATTGCATTTCTAAGATTAAAAGATACTAAAAAACATACTATTCTGTACAGTATGTAAACATAGTAAAATATCCCAATCATGAGGCAGATAAACTGTTTCCACTGATCTTTTCCTTAAGCTTTGTGTGGTTATTAAGGATAATTTTTAAATTCCTTTTTAGTCTTACTAAAAAAAAAAAAAAATTTAATACAACCAACCAACCAACAAAAAGCCCCACAGAACCAACAACAACAAAACAAAAACCACCATAGGAACCCCAAATAAGCAGAGTTCAAAGAACTGGAGTTATTTATTTGCTATGACAACTGCACCAGCCAAAGGTCATGACTGGGACTAACCAAGAGCTTGTCTGTCATGAAACTACCTAATTTCTGATTGCAGGGTGAACAGTGATCAAGTAAGCTGGCAGTCAGGAACCACAAACCAATTCAAATAACCCAATATAGAGTAAAGTGCAACGGATTTGAAGCTGGTACAGTGGATGAAGGCATTGAGTTCTTCAAATTTAGAATTGTATAGCTACATGCCTTTCTCTTTGAAATAATCAATTGTAAGAAAAGAAAAAAGGTATCACAGCAAGATGCTTCCTCGTCGAACAGAAACAGACAATGCCCACTCACTCCTCACACACTACTCAAGAGGAGAAGCTTGACTAGAAGTACAAAGAAATTGGAAAAAACAGCGTAGTAGAGCAACACCGCTGCAAGCCACCAGCCTGATGCCATAAGGCAGCATAAACCTGCAAGTGAAGTAACAGCAGTCCACGTGTTCAAGAGCACAGAGCTGACTCCCTGTGACCATGCCAGTGTCTATTTTATGAAATTCATGTAAGACAAGGAAGATTACATAGAAGAGTGCTTTTCTTATTCATTACTGAACAGTCTTCCCTTTTATTAACCAGCATTCTCTGACTGGTGTGAAAATTGGTAGATTTCCTTACTACCTAAGCAGAGGTGCATTCAGACTAAGTAAAAATGCCTTGGTCTCAATTAAATTACATGTTCATTAGCTTTTGATGAATGCCTGCAACCCCTCTCTCCTCCCCAATAATCTTTTTCAAGTACCTTCAGGCTCTAATCACAATATTCTCAGTAATTAAGGTTTTGATTTTAAATTTGTCTAAAGCTGCCTAGAGAGATGTTCTGATTACCAGCTGAGCCTCAGATACAAACGATTTGAGGATTTCTCTTGCTTTTTGAGGAAAATCTGTCATCGGTTTCTATGATTTAATGCTAAATGAAACAATTTGGTCACGTGATAAAGATTCCTAATTCTTTAGTTGGTTCACAGGCTGACATGAGAGAGTAGAATTTTTTTTTTTTTTTTTTTAAACAGAACAAATTCAGATGGTTTATTTTCCAGCACCTCAGCCATTGTATATTCTATTGGATTCTGCTACCCCTAGTAAGGTAGAAAAAGAGAAGCTGATGGACAGTTTACTGTAAGAGACGGTATTCAGTACCATGTAGCTGTCACATTACAGACAGACAGGAGTTTAGTAATTAATTTCTTCCCACATGCAAGAAGGTGGGGGTTTTAGTTTTGGTTTTGTGGGGGAGGGTTGTTTGGTTTTGGTTTTGTTTCTTTTGGTTTGTTTTTTGTGGTTGTTTGTTTTTTTCATTTGTTCTGGGTTTTTTTATGCAGCTGGGAGTGGGCAATTTTAGATTTGCAGATACTAAATAACTTTCATTTCTTAGTCTCTCTAATTTTCCAAGTAATTCTTTCAAAAACTAGAAAAAAAAAATCTTAAATTATCACTTTTCTAAGTAACTGACTCTGGATGAAAGGGAAGTATTTTAAAAAACAATTAATGTAACATAACCTTCAATGAGACAATACTGCATTACTTCTGTATTTTACCCTTTGAAGTGCATTAGCATTTTAAAGTAAAATCTGCATAAGTGCTTTGAGAAAATAAAAAAGCTTGTTATCATTAGGAGGCATCTGCAAGACTAAGAAGTTCTTACTAAGCTTCAAAAAAAATAGGTGAAGTTGAAAGTCTCAGCTCCTCTAAGCTTCTTTGCAAAGACAAAAGTCAAATAACTCACACTGTCTATTATCCTTTGAACACTCAAACAAAAAACTTAAAAAGAGTGGGGAAGACTGAAAAAATACCAAGTCCCCACATGGTACACCTGCTCAAGGTATCCAGAGAGATTGTTATCCAAGTGAAACTGACTAAATGCCTAGGTTATAAGTGTGATCAGAGGTTTTATGGAAAAAGCTGGTCACATTGAATAAACAGCATGTGCCTTCCTAGCAACTATGTCCTCCAAGTGTAGCTGAGAGATTGATGATGCATAGCCTGTGCTGCAAGGTTCCAGTCTAAGTATAACAAAAGGCTGTAAGAAGACACCACAGATATGAAGACATGAAGAAAGAACTTGTCAACAGAAGAAACCTTTATCAATAAGCCATGAAGATGCAGAACTGTTACAATTTGTGTTCTTAATAAGTGAACTTTATTCATTAACATATTATTACAATATTAAAACACACACCTCCTTGATCTGAGAAGCCCCTTACCTACAAGACCAGTCATCTCAGAGTAGGCACTATCAATTTTGTATATACCGTTGCTCTATTTGAAGGTGAAGAAGCTATAAATCCATCAAGTTATTAGGAAACACCTTAAACTGTAGTTTAGTGGTAAGAATTTTTAGGAGAGATAATAGCTTTGTGGGTGACTACCTAGCATCCATACCTGCACAACTTTGTTAATAAATACCTCGTCTCTGCACGTATATTGGCACAGATGAAAGAATCAGTTTTTCTGATGAGTTCCCCCAGGAGAGGACAGGTTCCAAAGCATGGTGGTGGGAGGCTGCGAGCACTGAATCTAACAGCTATCTGGACATCATCCTAAGCAACCTCTTATGGGTGACTCAGCTTAAGAAGACATGTTAAACAAGAGAATCTCCAGAGGGCTCTTTCAACCTCTACCATTCCATGATTCTGTAAGAGATTTCACAAATGGAGTAAGGGGATTACAACACGGGCCAAGGAACACACAGCAATTTCCAGAAATCCAAAGTAATCTTTACTCTAATGCTTTCTATGAAAGGGTCTGCAAACGAAATTAACAGGGAATGATCTCTTGAGAAGAAAAACTGAGGTCTCCAGAGGCATTTTTTCTTTTTCAGACTTCTGTAGCTGTTTGTGAGTATAGCTAATGCTAACACAACTAAGTCTGCTTTTCCACACGGCAAAGCTAATTTGTAAACCTTTTAAGGATGTATTAGAGGATCGTTGTTAATGACTGTCTTAAATAGACGTACATTTATTACTAACAGAGAGACATTATTTCTGGACCATTACTCTTGAGGCCTCAATCTACACTTAATTTTTGTGAAGAACAGACACATGAATGTTTCAGCTAATGGTATCTAGTTACATACCTTAACTAGGAACTAGTATTTCTATTCAGAAGAAAGATACAAAACCTATCTCCTGATGAACTACCCTGATCTGGAATTACTATTCCTAAACCCAAGACAGAGCATCAATAAGCTGAAATTCTGCCCATAGGTAAAGACTGGAAGTGCATTATTGATGAAAAACACGATAGAATTTTCAAATTGTGTTTAAATTGGAAAAGAAATTAAGGGAATTTTAAGTACTCATTAAAAAAAAAAAAAATATTAGCACTTCTCTTTGGAATTGATAGTCTGACAATTCATTCACTGCAAATGAAATTTTAGTACATTCCACACAGAAAGAATTACTTTATAAGCATGTTACCAGAACTCTTAATGTCTAACTAATCCACCAGCCTAGTGGTAGCTTTCAAGAGTTGATCAAGTAGTCTTCTCTTATAAAAACTAGGTGAAGCTGTAAACTTTTAAAGGGACTATTTTTATTAAATACCCCAACTCCAGCATACACTTTTTTTTTTTTAAACAATTCAAAAGAATATGTAAAAAACTGATTACTATTGATAGCCACAAACAAAGCTATGTAATTAAGACTGTCTGCATGAGGGTAACCACACACTGACAAATTCTGTTATGTTAGGTGAAATATGCTGAAATTTTAATACTCAAATTTTCATGTCTCGTACCATCCTCAAATCACAGAAAATCTGTATTTCAAAATACTGAAAAAATAAACCAAAACAAACAAACAAACAAAACCAACCCACTCGAGTTCTATTTACCCACTTACACTTTAAGACCTGACAATAGCAGGGCTTGTTTATGTATTAAATGATTCTTTCCTTCTACTCCCAGCCAAGAGACAGGACATAAACTGTGTTTTAAAACCAACATTTACAAATCAAGCATTGAAGGCAACATCATCCTGTACAACCAAAGCCTCTCTAGGTTATAACAGATGTTTGCCCAAAAGCTGGCAATCTAAACATCTAAAATAGCTATAGGTAGAATAAGAGAAAAATGGGTGACAGTATTACAGCAGATCATGAAAACAAAGAGGCATCAAAGGAAGTTTTGAAAGTGACACAAACTCTGGGGTCCTAGATTTTTAGCTAGATAAAAATTAAAATGGAAAGCTAATGTCTAAGTGCTACATATGTATCAATAGAACATATGTGACTGATCAGGTAAGAAAAAGAGGAGGTTTTCTAAAGGAAGAACCAAAAGAAACAATACTTATGAGAACAAAGAGGTAAAGAGTAGTGCGAAGTGCATATTTCAAAACTGCAGTGGAGATGTCAATGCAACTTCAGTAGCAGCAACTAGAGGAAGAGGAAATAGCTAGAAAATAAACCTGCAAAAAAATCAAATCTACTTCCAGGAGTTATCACCACAGTAATTCAACATTCAGTTCCAGCACGTGTATTACAAGACAGGGCAAGGAACAGTCCTAATTACATCACAACTCCACTTGAAATAGTGCTTCTTGGCTGAGTCAGACAAAATTCACTACCAGAAACACATTCAACTTTTTTTCCCCAATTCACACTACTTACAAAAATCACGTCTTTGGTATTTAAATACAAGACAGTTATTTAGAAGATCATTTAGGTTAAGAGTTTTGCCTTAGAAAAATACGTTTAACTTACTATTTTCCCTTGCCTTGTGAAACATGACTATTACAAGAATACTTTGTAATTGCTAGTTAGACTCCCAATTGCGCCACTATGGAGCAGATATATTTAACTTCTTTAGGGTAAGTTGTATTATTTACTAAGTCTCTAAAACACACTACATAGTAGAAAAGCATTTAGTAAAAGCACAACAAACAAGACTAAGAGATAAGATCTTATCCTCAGTGAGGAAGTAAAAAACTATGCATCCAAAACTGTACTAGTTTTCAAGAGCTTACCTTCTTTTTGTCCCTCATGGAGCCCTTCCCTCGGACCATTATCTTGCATCCTGTCTCTGCTTCAAGTTGTTTAGCTGTTAGTCCTCTGGGCCCAAGGATTCTTCCAACAAAGTTGAACTGGAAAAAAACCCACAGCATTATTTCTACAAAAATAAGTAAACAGAGTTTAAAATTTGATGACATGTACTTGTGTCTCTAAAATATCATTGAGTGCTTATCAGTTGGGACACTGCATACTAAATACCTGAGGCTGAAGAAAGATATTAGTAGTATTTTTATACATTTGATACCTATGTAAACCCTGCTTTGGGGAATTCGGGATTCAGATGAAAATAGGTTTAACATGTTAGTCTAGGGCAGTGGTAGTCCTAATTTCCTCCTCATTAAGTCACATGAGCTCTTACAGGCTCCGCAAACCACTCTTCTCTCGCCACTAACATGACCAGACATTCTCATTAGCACAATGTGCATCACATTACAGAAATGCATAGGTCCTGGTTGCATGACCAGACAGGAACACAACTTCCACGTGGCAGGACTGATAGGGTGCCAGGTGTAGATCCATGCTGGGGGGAGGGGTGAACAGTATAATGCCTAGTCACTCACATCTACAGGACCTTATTTATCTACCAGGTCCATCCATTTCCCTCAGAAAAACAAACAAATACATCAGCCAACCAAAACAGCAACTGAGGTTTCTTACATAATTACTTCAGGTTGCATGGGCAAAGTTTCTCCAGAAAGCACTGAATTTGCCACATACCTATATATACAGACACACCGTATATATGTATATATGTGCATATAGAGGCACATGACAAAAGCATTTTTTTAAGTTGTACCCTTTATTGCTGTGCATAGAGTAAAGTGTTTCACATTCAGCTGGCTAACTTCATTATGAGCAGACAATCTCCCACCTACACTTAATGGCATAAGTAACCATTTATCACAGTATCACCAAGGTTGGAAGAGACCTCAAAGATCATCAAGTCCAACCCGTTACCACAGACCTCAAGACTAGACTGTGACACCAAGTGCNTCATATGTAACATTATTTCTCAGTTATTTTGCAAGGCTTTTTCCCCTTTCATTATTCTCAATCACACATTCTGGAAATTAACACCCAATTACTAGGTGAAGGTAGCATTAATAACATACAGCTGTACTCTGCGACAACTACAGTGTAAACATGAAACCCCAAGCTCAAAGGACACAGAGACATTTTGGACTGAAGATTAAATTCAAAGAAGCTATTGAGAAAAGAGAAACTCTACAGTAAGGACAGAGTCTGGATATTTTAGATCCTGGTAAACGAAGCAATTGATTAAAATCGTGTTTGAGTACAAAACTCAACATATCTGAAATCCTTATAAAACTGCAAAGACCACTAATTTAGGTGCGAGTAGAAATTATGAACATAAGCAAATTGAAAGTCTTCAGGAAAAAGACTTGTTAGAAAATGGTTAAATTGTTTATAGGGCAGATACATTTGCAAAATGATTTGGTATACCAAGCTCCAAAAAGGAAGACATATTATGAAGTCTGAATCAACTGTCAGCAGGAAAAAAACAAAGATTAAAAGGCTTTTGTGAAGGCATTCATAAACTGTGAATCATAGGAAATTAAGATTCACTAGGACTGGATAGAGCAATGAACCAGCTACAAGTGATAAAGTTCAGCCTTGTTACGTGAAAACCCTGCATTTGTTAGACATTTCACACTCAATACTAAAATCATACCATTATCTTACATACACAGCATCTTACTTCCTGCACACTAAAACTTTAGTTACCTATCCTATTCCACTGGCAAAGCTAAAACAATACTACGAACCTGACTTCAAATAACTCTAACCAACACGCAAGGTGACTATCATTACATTCTGTATTCAAAGTAAAAGAGCAGCCTCTGATCTTTTGATTGGCTTGGATGATGAATAAAAGAATGAACAAATTCTAATACAATTTTGATTTTTTACAAAAATTAGACAAAAGGGAGAAAAAAGCAGGAACTTGTACTATATTAAGGCAATGACATACAGAGTGGGATTGAGTGCACCCTCAGCAGGTTCACTGATGATACCAAATTGTGTAGTGCAGTCAATATTCCAGAGGGACAGAATGTCATCCAGAGGGACTTGGACATTTTGCAGAAATGAGCCCAGGTGAACCTCATAGAATTCTTAGAATGGTTTATATTGGAAGTGACCTTGAACATCAACTAGTTCCAACGCCCCTGACCTGGGCAGAGACACCTTCCACTACACCAGGTTGCTAAAGGCCTCAATCAGCCTGGCCTTGAACATCTTCATGGAGGGGGCATCCACGACCTCCCTCAGCAATCTGTTCCAGCATCTCACCACCCTCACTGTAAAGAATTACTTTCTAATATCCGGTCTAAATGTACCCTCCCCAAGATTAAAGCCATTCCTCCTCATTCTATCACTGCAAACTCTTGTAAAAAACATCCCCTCCTGGCTTTCCTGTAGGCCCTCTTTGGATACTAGGAGGCTGCTGGTCTCCTTGGAACCTTCTTTTCTTGAGGCTAAACGGCCTTGACTCTCACAGTCTGTCCCAACAGGGGAAGTGCTCCAGCCCTCTGATCATCTTTGTGGTCCTCCTCAGGACCCATTCCAGCAGGTCCATGTCCCTCTGGGACACCAGAACTGGACAGAATACTCCAAACAGGGTTTCACAAGAGCAGAGTAGAGGGGGAAAATCGCCTCCCTCATCCTTCTAGTCACATTTCTTTTGATGCATCCCAGGAAACAGTTGGCCTTCTGGGCTGCAAGTGCACATTGCCAGCCCATTTCGAATTTATCATCAACTGACACCCCCAAGTCCTCCTCAAGATTGCTCTCAAGCCACTCCCCGTTAGATGGCTGGAGCACCTCTCCTGCAAAGACAGACTGAGAGAGTCAGGGTTATTCAGCCTGGAAAAGAGGTCTCCAGGGAGACCTCGCAGTGGCCTGCTGGTATCTGAAGAATGCCTGCAAGAAAGTTGGGGAGGGACTGTTTACAAGGGCATGTAGCAACCGGACAAAGGGCAATGGTTTAGAAACTGGAGAAGGACAGGCTTACTTTGGACATTAGGAAGAAATTCTTCACCATGAGGGTGGTGGAACAGGTTTGCTCAGGGAGGTGGTGGAGGCCCCATCCCCAGAGACATTCTGGTTCAGGCCTGATGGAACTCTAAGAGGCATGATTTAGCTGGGTGCCCCTGCTTACTGCAGGAGGTTTGGACCAGACAACCTTTAAAGTTCCCTTCAAACCCAATTCCATGATTAGTCTCAAGCTTGCAATTTTATCCATGTTGTCTGTACACTCTTTAGAATTGTGGCTTCTGGTTGAGAAATTGCTGACTTACACTGTAACACATTCTATTAAACGTTAAGCCAGTTTCTCATCTAGCTACTCACGGAATATTCTCCTTATGAAGAGTCTTCATAAATCATTCCAAGGTAGATCAATTCCATCTTTTCGAACTGTACACATTAGCACCTTGAACATGTTTTGGATAGGTCTTCTTTCTACAACTCTGACCATATCTGGTTATCTCTCGAGTCCTCCATTTGTTAGCTTCTTAAAGCAGGATGCCTCAACCAGGCAGTATTTGGCAACTTAGACCTCAACAAAATTAAGTTGCTCAGAACAATTACTATGACAAACCACATCCTTATTAACATATCCCAGCTTCTTCTTCCTCCTCCCCCCTCGCCCCTAATCATTTTTTTGTTTGGTTTAACATTTGTTGGCCTCAAGTACTCTTCTCTATTATTTGTGCCTTGACAGATTTCCCCAGCTCTGTATTCACATGCAACTTTCCCAAAAAACTCCCCTCTCCCAAAAACTGCTCCACACTTGTGTAACAAATTCCACATTAATAATTCAGAAACATTAATTCCAAAATAGCTTTCAATTTTAATTCCAACTTTTAAAAGCATTTGTGGTATTAGTTAGGAAGTATGCTTAGAAAACAACTATCTCATCAAGTTATTCTTGCATGTGCTAGAGATCCAAGCTGAATGAGAACTCGCCATGATCCCAGCTGAGGTGCTGTCCTGAGTCACTGGTAATCAATTATTGTAACTGAAGACAATTATTGTTTTAGCAAATTATTCCCAAGCTTCCTGAACCAATGTATCACCATCAATCTTCACTTCCTCAAACTATTATGTCAAAATTCCTACAGAGTCTACAGAAAAAAAAACCAAAAATCTGACTCTCCTGTGAAGGCACTAGGTAGAGTAGGGACCAGCTCAGGACAACTCAAGAACAAAGTGCAGACAAGTAGGACAGTTTCAAAAGTTTTATCTGACTCCAGTTGTATCAGCAGCTGCTGCTCCTCTAACCTGCCAGGCCAGATGGATTATCAAGCAGAATTATCAAAACCAAATGTATCTGAAAAATCCAAATGACCATTTTAATCTCATTTAACTAACGATTCCTTAAGTTATTAGTCCCTTACTCTCATCACACTGCACTTATTGCCTTGTGTTTCCCTACAAATAACACATCTGTACTTGGAAATAATACTTGTTCTAACATTTGCGTAGAAACGAAGCTAGGAATATTTCACTACAATCTCTTACAGTCTGTATTTGTGTGATCCACTGTGATTCACTTTACTCCTAGTAAACTGCTATAAAGTAAGTTGTTCACAGATCAGTTCTTTTCACTTAAGACTGCATCACTTTGAATGAGTTCAAGCTCACAAGTACTGGAATTAGAGAATATGCTAAAAAATTAGGCAGAAGTGATCCATGCTAAGGTTCACTGCTTCTACATCAACGAGACAGAAAAAGCAATCAAATACTTTATTTTCCTTCAAGTCAGTCTCTTCTTCCCCAACTACTAACGTATCTCTATACTTAATATATTTTTAGATGTCTTTTTCACTCACTGTAGTTCACAATCATTTTCCTGTTTTTAGAAGGTTTGAATTAGATTTTACTTTTATGTTTGTCCAAGGTTGGGAACTATAGGGTTAAAAAAGTCCTCTAGGGACTTGAAGACTGTTATTCAATCCCATAATTCTGCTATCCATTCATAAACTCAGGGCAAGGCCAGCTCGTTCTCCTTTCCTCCCCCTCCAGCCTTGTGTCGGGCAGGAGCTGTTGTTATCAGGACAAACATGTAAGGATAGGTGTGGTTTGGGGCCTCCAGAGGCTGTGCTTAGGCCTCTTGGATGGCAGAGGCATGGTGGGGGTAAGGATTGGAGCACTAGGGATTACAGATTTAGTTTTTGGGTTGGGGGAAAATTCAGGGATTATGGATTCCACTTATGGATTCTGTATCTGCTTTGTAATTTCTATCTGTAACTCTTTCCAAATATAATTCTGGGTTTTTTTCTCCAATTTGTTTGAGAGCTTCTCTCTGTCGGTTCTTTAAACCCACGACAGAACAATTGGTGGCCTGTACAGGGAAGAGATGGTTGTTGGTTTACATAGTTTGAATTGGAGAAAAACACCGAATTGAAGTTTAGAAAAAATGGTGCCTCACAATGAAGTTGTAATGGAGAGTTGGGAGGCTTGCAGAAGTGAGCTGCTCCCCTCTCGAGTGGCAGAGGGGGTAGAAGCAAGTGGCAGGCAGCGACTTGGAGGGTCTGAGACAGTTGAGGATGCTGTGGGTCCCTCACCCCCGAAGCAGCCGCAGCTGACCCAGAGTACGGTGCCGAGCGGTGCTGAACGGGTCGAGCTGGAGGGGTAGGGTAGAGCGGAGCTGGCGAACCCTCACGTCTTCTCCCCTTCTGATGCGAATGTGTGGGCTGAGAAAATGCAAGTGGCTCTGGCCATGCCGGCAGCCTCCCCTGGTCCTGTAGCTCCGGGCGGCGCTTCAAAGGTGGCACCAGGCGGGCGCAGCACCCTCCTTGCTGGCAGGCTAGTGGCAGTGGCGGCCATCCTCTTGCTGGGCGCAGCCACTCCCTATTCAGGGGATGAGCTGATGAGTCCACAAGAAATGGCCCTGCCTCAGTACACCTCTTGTCCCAGTACAGGCAGCACGCATGGGCAGGCAGCCGCTGCGAACAGCGAGTCCGCATTTGGAGTGTGTACTGACAGGGTACCCACGGAGAGCAGCAACAGGGATCNAAGTTGCTATTGAGTTTCTTTCAGATAGCCAAAGTCATCTCAGAAGTCCTATTTAATGAGAAGAAGAATTGTGTCCAGGATCTGAGCGACAGATTGGTTTGAAGAAAGCACCAGAAAGATGAATGATTTGGAGGGCACTATTTACTATATAGAGTCTGTTTCTAGTTAAATGAGCAGGAATTATGGGATTGAATAAGGGGTGGAATGTCCCAGGTTGGGAACTATAGGGTTAAAATAGTCCTCTAGGGACTTGAAGACTGTTATTCAATCCCATAATTCTGCTATCCATTCATAAACTCAGGGCAAGGCCAGCTCGTTCTCCTTTCCTCCCCCTCCAGCCTTGTGTCTGGCAGGAGCTGTGTTATCAGGACAAACATGTAAGGACAGGCCTGGTTTGGGGCCTCCAGAGGCTGTGCTTAGGCCTCTTGGATGGCAGAGGCATGGGGGGTGGGGGAGGATTGGAGCACTGAGGATGATAGATTTTGGTTTTGGGTTGGGGGAAAATTCAGGGAGTTCACTTATGGATTCTGTATCTGCTTTGTAATTTCTATCTGTAACTCTCTCCAAATATAATTCTGCTTTTTTTCTCCAATTCGTTTGAGAGCTTCCCTCTGTCGGCTCTTTAAACCCACGACAATGTTCTCAAATCCTCCTACAAAAACTTGAAATTGTAACTCAAGAAACAAACTACAGAGCAATGCATCTGAGATAAACATAAACACAAAGGTATCCTATGCACCATGTAGAAAACTTTGATTTCAGGGACAATGGAGGGAACCAGGAAGCATACAATACTAACAATATTAATAAAAAGCCAAAACAAGTATCTAGTGGCACTCAGGTCCTGAAGGTTTTTTCTTTTCATGCCGATTTTCTACCCAATTACACCATATTGCTCTTCCTGTCTGCTTCTCCGAATTGTCGCACCCTTTCCCCTAGTTTGCCAATGTTACAAGCTTGAAGAATCCAGCAGGTATAAAGTACACACTGACAAGATCTTGTAGTAAGGTATTTGTTGCCTTTCTTTCAGAAGCTTAAAAATTGAGACAGACAGCATATCTTGGGAGTCTCTATATATAAGAGACTGCTCCTGAATGTGTTTAAGCAGAAGCAACCTTATTAGGAAAAAATATTTGGTTTAAATCCTGGCCTTTTCATCTATCCTGGGATATTTATGATTACTCTGCAGCAACTGATGCTCTCAAGAGCTGACAACATTTCTACCTGGTGTCCTACTTAACAGGTCTACAACATCAGAAATTACCTGATAAAAAGTTTGTATTCCCTATGTACAGAACAACTATTTTCCAAGCAAACTAAGTGCTTTAACAGCACTTCTATGCCTCACTAGTGCCTACATCCAGAACAAAAGCAATAAACAAAAATAAGAACAGACTATGCTGAAGACTCAAAGCTGTTGATTAATAAGAGGTTGCAAAGAATCATATCTGATTTTTACAATGTATGGGAAATGCATTGTATAAGAAAACTTCCATGCAAGTCAAAATCTAAGTTGAACGAGTACAGTAGTACTAAATTTCATACTATTTTGTTTTCCTTTGAAACCTGAAAGTACGATAAAGCAAGACCTAACTTATCTGATGAAAAAAAATCCTCATTTTGCTCAATTAAAACTAACTTATTCTACCATTTTATTAGCAAATACATCAATTATTTACTACAAATTAAATCTGAGGAGCTAGTTACCACTGAAAAAGAAAAAAACAAAAGCTATCCTTAAAGTCTACATCAAATTAAGGAAATTAATTCTTAGAAAGCTTATCTATTCCTCAAATACAATGCAGATTTGAGAACAACTGTTTTATAGACAGTCTAAACACTATTTTCAAGAAGCTGCAGGAAAACCTCAGTGGTTCCTTATTATACCAAAACCCAGGCTTCATGTTGACTTTAATACTTCGAGACATAATAATAAACATTTAAATACAGGAAACATTTTACAAATACAAAAGACACTTTACCAATGATCCTAAATAAATCTTTTGCATGTCTACATTTCTGCTGTTCCAGCATTTGGTCACAATCTTCTGATTTCCAACTTAGAAGTCACACATCCTGTGAATTCCTTAAACCAAAACAATGTAACTACTAAAACTGAATACTTGTAACCATAAATGGCCACTCAATATTTAATTCTTAATTGCCTCTAGAAATATACTTCAGTATAGCTACAGCATACATGAAAACACATTCTCTATTTTGAGACTACTGTTACATATAGTTAAAAAAAGCCAGCCAAAAGCAATTCATTTTAACAGGATACTAGAACTTCAAACTAATAAATCAGTTAAAGCAGCTTAGCCCTTTCCTTATTCACATTTTTTTCCAAATACAGTATTTGATTTTACAGCTAAGTGTTAGGCATAACTCTGCCAGCTCTAAGTGGACTTTCACGAAGACAGAAAATTGTATTTTATGTTCACCCCTCCCATGTCAAAATTAGCTTTCAGTTTGCATACTAACACATTAAACTAAAGCATCCCAAAAATGTAGTTCAAAGTGTCCTGATGTTTAATCTGGCTTTAAGACATATAGAGCAGCATTTCCTGTTCACTTTTTTCATATGCTTTTTCTGACCAAAAAAAAACTCACACAAAAAAATCAAACACTACAGTTGAAGACAAGACTGCATGGTTCAGTGCTTACAGTATGTGAAGGCTAAGAAGCGACTGAAAACAATGTTATAATGGAGTACATCTAATAATTTTATCTGAATGAAGCAGCAATGCTGACAGTTAGGTTAGCCATTTTTGAAGGAGCCATCCATGTCTGGAGATTATAATAGTCTTATTCCAAGACCATTTGGGAGATAACTTAAATCCATCAGCCACAGGCTGAAGTGGTAACTTCTGAAATAACAACAGGAACGAATTAAAGACACAGCCTTTCAGTTCACATTTAAAACTTCTCTCCATTTTTTTGGTTAAACTATTTTCTTGAAATACTTCAAACTATTACTACTACACACATCCAGTACAAAAGGTGATACCACTGGATTTTTGATAGGTGCAATGAAGGAAACAAAATATCTTTTTCCATGAAAAGAAAATCCCAGATATTTCATGCTTCATTAAGTATTTCCCAGAGATTCAACACCCCACTCATCACGGAAAACAGCTACACAGATTTTGTTGATGAAACAAAACAGTTAAGAGCTACTAGCAAACAAAAACAAGTGCTTCATATGCAGCTCACTCAGGGCTCACACCATTGATTAGGTGAAAGAATGAGAAGTTTACCTATACAGCCACTTGTATACATTTAGTAAATCAAGTGAGAAAAGTATAATGTTTTGGGAATAAAGTATTTTGAAAGTGCAAAAATCTTTCCTTATCTGCATTAGCATGCATTTGGATCACTAAATATGCTTCACTGAAATTTGGCACCAGACTATTTGCTTAGATTTTACCGGGAGAGGAGGCTGAACAAAGAAGATGCCATCATCATTGTCAATACAATGAAGACAGACAATATTAACCATATATAAGCATTTTTTTTACATATAAACTAACTTTAGGTAGTTAAGACTGCTAGTGACAAGTTTTCCACTGAAGTCTCTTCCAAAAATACCTCATATTAACAAGAGAAGCTGCACACCACAATGAAACATTCCCTCCATCCCTTAAATGTGGCATGTTCTCCAAGCAAAGTAACCAATAAATGCCAAAGTACATATGCAGTGAATACCAGCATGACACACATAATCTGCTTATGTCAGATATATCCACTTATATTTGCTGGGTGCATCTGACACACACCAGTCTAATACTATAAACAAAGCTAAGTGAGAACTATTGAAGCATTTAAAGTAATGAATTACATAGTAAATTAGAAATGCTATGCTGTAAAGAAACCTGAACCACTAAATAATACCTTTATCACTTAAACACAAAAGTTAAACTGTTGTGGTACTGAAGAACAAAATACACAGTATCAACCCTCAGAAAGTAAGGATCTGTCATACTTGCAATTAGATGCTTTTGTGCTAGATAAATAAACCCAAAGCCTCTAGCTTTACTTAGTTTCTTGTACACATTTCTTAACACAGATAGGTGTTGGGGGGTTTTGTGGTTTTGCTTGGTTGGTTGGTTTCTAATTCAGTTACAATAATCACTTTTCAGCATCAAAGGTAGAGATTAACTCTTGTTACAGGAAGGACTGACAATGATTGTGGGAGTAAAACAAGCTTAGTCCAGTTGCAATATTTAATGACATAAAAATAAGTTATATTAATGTAATAATATAGTTATTGTAGTACTAATTCTGGTAATATTTTAAGTGCTTTTAAATTACATTATTTCCTTAAGTCTATCACAACAGTACAGATCCCATGGGATCTCCTGAAAGAAGAAAAATATCCAGAAAGCTTTTGAAGATTAGTAGTGGACACTATTTGGGGCAGTGGAGAACACAAATCTTAATTACAAATCTCCTCCCTATTATTTAACCTCTAACATCTTCTAATAAGCTGTAAAAGGGCACTGCTACACTGAATACTTATGTTCAGAATTAAATACAAATGTTATGATACAGTTGCCATCACAGAAACATGATGGGATGTCTCACACAACTGGAGTGATAAAATGGATGGCTATAGACTCCTCAGGAGGAGGACAGGAAGAGGAGGTTCCTGGAGCATATGGAAGATAACTTCCAGACACAGCTGGTGGCAGAGCCAACTTAGGAAAGCACCCTGCTAGACCTTCTGTTGAGAGGCTGTGTAGGAAGAAAATTAGAATGGTTGAAGTCCAAGCAGATCTCAATCTGGCTAATACCATAAAAACAAAAAAACCTAAAAAAAAACAACAAAAAAAAACCAAACAAAAAACCCCCCACCCAAATCCAATAAAATGTTTCTATAAATACATTAACATCTAAGGAGGACTAAAGTGAATCTCCGTCTTTTATCAGATGCAGGAGGGAACACAGTAGCAAAGGCTGAGGAAAAAGCTGAGGTACTTAATGCCTTCTTTGCTTCAGTCTTTAGTAGCAAGACCAATTGCTCACAGAGTGCCCTGTTGAACTGCTCAACAGGGACAGAGAGCAGAATGAAGCCCCCACTGAAGCTGGTTAGCACCACTTACAAACACACAATTCTAAGAAGGTAATACCCAACGGTAATACTCAGAAATACTCAACCAAGCCATTTTACATCACTTATCACCAGTCCTGGCTTGCTGGGGAGGTCCCAGCTGACTGAAGACTGGCACATTCGACACTCATCTACAAAAAGGGCTAGAAGGATCATCCTGGAAACAACAGTTGGGTTGGGAGTGCTGATCTGCTTGAAGGTAGAGGAAGGTTCTACAGAGGGATCTGGAGAAACTGGGTAGATTAGCTGAGGCCAAATATATGAGATTCAATAGGGTCAATTGTCAGGTCCCACACAGAGGTCAGAACCCCATGCAATGATACAGGCTCAGAGAGAGTAGCTGGAAAACTGCCTGGCAGAAAAAGACCCAGGGGTATTGGTCAACAGCCATATGAATAAGCACCAGCAGTGTGCTCAGATGGCCAAGAGAAAAACAACTTCATCCTGGTTTGTATTAGAATTTGTGTGCCCAGCAAGAGTAGGGAAGTGATTGTCCTCCAGCACAGGTGAGGCTGCACCTTCGATACTGGGTTCAGTTTTGAACCTCTCACTACAAAAAGGGCACTGAGGTGCTGGACTGTGACCAAAGACGGGCAACAAAGCTGGTGGTGAAGTCTAGAACACAAGCCTATGAAGAGCAGCTGAGTGAACTGAGGTTTTTCAGCCTAGAGAAAAAAAGGAGACTCATGGAAGATCCTTCTGCACCCTACAGCTACTTAGAGGTGGGTCTCAGTCTCTTCTCCCAGGCAATAAGGGATAGGACAAGATGAAAGAATCTTTAGTTGGACGGGTGGAAGTGTATCTTGGACATTAGGAAACATTTTCTTCATGGAAAGGACTGTTAAAAGCAGTTTAGTAGGCTGACCAGGGAAATGTTGGAGTTACTGCTCCCATGAGTGTTTAAAAGAGATGTAGATGTGGTGCTGGGGAACATGGTTTAGTGTCAGTGCTAGGTTAACAATTGGATTTGATCATCTTAAAGGTCTTGTTTAACAAAAAAATACAATTCTATGGTGCTTGTTACTTGACTAAAACTGAGCATATTTACCATTTGTTGCCCAGTTAGTAAACAGTCCCTCCATATACAGAAACTGTACATGGTCCTTTAATAAATGTTAATACAGATTTATCTAAGTTTCCAAGTAAAGCTTCAATAATAAGACTGTAAAGAATCTGTGATGTACGGTTACATCCCATTCTCCCTGGAAGAGTAAGTAACCTTACTCTCTGGACATCAGCAATACATACTGTTGTGACTGCAAGGATAGATTACCATAATAAACAGTTTCTTCTACCTTAAGAATTGCTTGCTTATTACTTTTTCTTATTAGTGAAGTTCTTCAACATTAAAATAGATGATACAATAAATAACAACTTCTGATGAATTTTTAATACCAAAAAAATCAGGATGCTTTTGTGTATTTTTTTTCTTTTTCGCTTAATAAAAGTGATTCTATTAGTTACAAGAATCATAAACCTCCTATTTTCCAAAGGGAAATCTCAAGCTCTACTCAACTGTAATGTTCTGTTTGCAAGTATGTATAATCCAGTAACATAACATTATTCAACAAACTAAAAACTGCTTCAAATTGTCTTCTGAAATATGTCAAAACAAACAGCATACCATGTAATTTTGGATACAAAACTGAGATTGCTCTAATTTTAATATATTGCTTGTTACAATACTTTTATGAAACAGTACTGTACTGTTAAATGATACAGCAAGCAGCATTGAAGAACCTAACCATCTTACCAACTTACTCCATTTAAAGACCACAGTTCTGCAAAGTTAATTGCTAGAGTTAACTTGCCAAATGCCAGGTAATTTACATTTGCTTCTGATGAACAGAGTATCAGCAACTGGTGGTCATTCAGAAAGCTCAGAATCATCCTCTGATCACTGAAGTTGTAAACAAGACAAACCAGATTATCCATGCAGTATCAATAAAAGACAGGTTTTAGTCAGCTAAAACTGCTTAAAATGCTCATTTTTAAAAAAGCTAAATATAAAAATGCATTTGAAAGTATAGCCGGGATTTAGAATGAATTACTAAGTCCTTTAAATCCACATTATTCACCTCGAATAACCTGTCTGCTGAAGGCTTTGTGTGCTTGTTTAATGCACAGCTTTACCAACCTCATGTAGATAAAATGGATCAGATGTATGAAAAAAGGAAGAGAATGGAAAAGGTGAGGGGAAACAATAAAAACTTCAGGATAGAGTTCCAGGTCATTTTAGTAGTGGTAATACAGCTTTATTATCATATTTTAATATAATTAATATATTAATATATTATATAATATTTTATATTATATATACTTATATGTATATTAATATATAATTAATATGTTAATATTTTAAATATAAAACATTAATTAAAATAAGTTTTAAAAAAAATCCTAGAGCAGACAAAAAACCCACACATACCCACGACTTTTTTTTTCCTTCAAGTTCTTAACTTGCCTTAAAAGAATTGGAATAAATTATCAAGTATTGAAATACTTGGTGCTCTATTCAGATTTTAAATAAAAATTTATCCTAACAGATAGAATTTTTTTCTAAATAACAAATACTTTTAGCACAGAAATTCTAATGCTCATGACAGAAGAACCTTAACAGTAACTAAACTTAGTTAACTGAAGTTTAGAATTAGTCAGAAGTCAACATAGTTTGTTTAAACTAGGTAGCACTAACATAATTTGTTAATAAACTCTTGAGCTAATTTGGAGGTCATTCTATCTAACAGCATACCAAAAATTTAAGTATCATAACCTATTAGATCTAAAAAATTGCCACATCTGATAAGTATTTAGTTGGTTTAAAAAAATTAACCCAAGACAAACATTTATGGCAAAACACTTATTGCTTAGTTTAAGTTATTACAAAGAACTTTTACTGTCCTCGGATTGAATATGTTGGGGTGTTTTTTTTTCCATTTTTCTGTGCAAATTACACTTCCATTATGTAATTTTGCCATTAGATTAATAAAACCTTGAGACCGAAGCTAGAAAACAATCCAGATAAGCCAAAAGGGAGATCTCTTTTTCTTAAAATGAATTATACATGCTGCCATAAAGAGCTTTGAGTCTATGACAACCTAAAACACTACAAAAGCTGCAATGCATAGATTGCTTTAAATAGAAGTAGTGGAAGTCAGATAAACGAACTACAAAGTTTGACTGAATTAATATAAGAATAACTCAAATTATTGACCTTTAGTACAAATCTATAAAAGCTTTGCACTTCTGTTTTTTACTGTACAGAATTAGACAGTCACTTGTGACTGGTTTACCAATCATCACTTGCATTAGAAAGGTAAAAAGAGATAAAGGTAATTTTATTAAATGAGCTAGAATTTTCTGGTATTTTTGTCACATAAGTAAACAACTTTATCTTAACAACTTACAGAATTTAAAAGAGATGCACAAAGCAGCACTACATCAATTATAAAGGTAATCATCACTTCAATGGCATAATGTACGAAACGCAAGAGAAGATTTTTTTTTTGAATGACTGTATAGTTCTATGATCATAAATCTCTCTATACAGATGTATATAAAAATAGAAATATGACTAAACACAATATAGCAAATTTCCTTATCAATGAAGCTCAAATCTCTCTAATCTCTTTAATTCAAGGCCTGAAAAACACAACTGGTGCATCATCATGCTACATACAGTACACCTGAACTTTCATATATTATTTTAGCACTCCCAGTAGAAAAGATAAACAGATAAAAATAAATTAATGCAATACCATCTCAAATGGCTAGAAAAGCCCTCTGATAAGTACTGCTGTAGCAACGAGAAGCTGCAGAAGCTGTTTTTATCATGGGGGAAAAAAAATTAGCTCTTGAGAAAAATGAGACTCATTTATCATTTTTGCAGTCTTCTAAAAGCTGTCACTAAGCTATGTGACTACAAATACTACAACCAACTTTAAGGGCAGGAACATACCAGCTCCTCCTAAGAGGAGGAGATTTGGAATTTTCTAATCTCTTTCCACAATGTCAGATTATGCCGCCACACAAGGAGCCTGTCCACATCTAAGAACAAAAGAAAACACCACAACACACTCCACTGAAAGCTTTCATGCTGGAGACAGTCTCATTCTTTAACCCACAGCTTCCTTCATGGAAAGGCTAGTCCCATTTCTTTTCTCCTGATAAAACCAGCAGAGGACTGCCTCTAGCATGCTTGACCAACACAGACATCTATTACAGATATGAAAGAACAGGCAGAAAGGCTGTTCCTTACTAGTTTACCTGTTGAGGAGACATAAATGAGGTTTAGTTCTTCACTCCTCTTGGGCTCAACTGACGGCTATAAGCCAGGAGAAGCAATCTAGTCCAGGTTCAAGAACTAAGCAAGTTATTAAGAATAAACCTCAATCAACTGAAAAGCATCAGCGATATCAAGGAGCATTAATCTTCCAGCTAAGATGCTGGACTCATTTCAGGGTTACATTCTAACTACCTTTACTGTGTGTAAAAGAACTACATGTATTTTTACATAACACATCAAGTATAAGGTTTTCAAGTAATTAAACACTGACTGTTCCAAGATTACCTTTTGAAAATGCATCAAATGTAAGATCACATTTAAATCACATAGGCTAATACATCTTTGATAAAAGTTACACTGTTGAAGAACATTCATGCTTACATCTGTTACAAAAATATTTTTATTTTCTAAATTATCAAACAGTAAGATATTTCATCAAGTATCAAAATACTTGCAGAATCCCATTAAAGAATGAAAAAAATGTAAAATAATATTACCTAAGAAACTGCCTGGATCAAAAGTTAAGTTCACTTTGTTTTTAAAGTCCTTTAAACAGCAAAAAAATTATTCATTTATTTTTGCACTGAACGAGCCATTAAAACCCTCAAATTTTTAGAATAATTTTATACAACTATTGATAAAAAAATAAAAATTTTATAATACTAATAAAAGCACTCTTTCACAGTGTGTCCTTCCAAGCTCTATAACCTTCTCTGTCATTAGGGCTGACTGATAAGTCACCAGCTGTTTGTTTTTGGTTTCTTTTTTTTCTTGTCCTGGTGCTACAATGCATTCTCTTCCTTTTTAAGGCTACCCAAGCAACAAATAGGAGGACTTAAGCCAGCTGCTAGAATGTCACAAACCTATATATTTAGCTCCCATCTCATTTATTGCCATCCCTCAGTGTCAACCATTTCATGTTGCTTTTCGCTCCAGTCTACTGACATTCCTCACTGAGCTGACAACACTGCAGGCTGGATAAGCAGCCAGGAGGCACATGAACACACAAAGAGACCTTATCAGTCGTCTGAGACAAAAGTCATGCCTTGTCAAACATCCTCAAGGTTAAAAACATTCTGGGTTTTGTCTGTCATCTCCCAATTTCTGATCTCATTTTCACTGTTCATAAATTGTGGAGTCACAGATATACTAATACTAATTTTAGATTATTAGTGAGAAAGCAATTTGTTCTTTTAGCATGTTTAATTTGCATTATTATATCTTCACCTAATAAGACAGAAATCCTCCCATTTGTACTGTATTAATTTGCACTATTTGCTTCACTTCTGCTTTCTCAATGCTTTTCATACATACTAATATAAACTGCACATTAAAGTTGCATTTAATTTCTATTTAAGATTGTTTTATATATTAACCCTTTTCCTCATGTCGCAAGTTTAAAGAAAATTTTAGTAGGGTAGTTTCAATTCCATTTCAAGTAACTATAAAATAATATCCCTCAAAATTAATTTTATGCTACATGTTCTGTTCATGTAAAAACACTAATCTAATTACTGTCATATTTTGGAAATAATTGGATTTTAAATTGCTTAGAATTATCAACATAAGTGAGAAAGCTCTAAAGATAGACAAATTAACAATTTCATGGGTTTAAAATAGGAATCTGTTATCGTGAGGCCCATTTGCCATGATTTAAAGGCCCACAGTACAGTTTGGTAGTTCCCTCTTTAAGTGGTCATAAAAACCTTTAAACAGTAATTGAAAGATGGTTAACAGAAACTCAGGAAATCAGATCCCGTGAACAATCTAATAGTAGGCATGCTAAAGTGAGATAGTGAGTAATCTGTTTCATCCTATTCACTAAGATGAGATTTTCAGTACAGTGACAAGACATCAGTTTCAATAACACCAGATGAGTAAAAATTGTTCAATTCCATGCTCTATTTGGGAATAGTGCCACATTTATCTAGAGAATTAACAAGTTGTGCTGTGTGTAAATTGGTGTCCAAAACCTTATTCTAGGTTCCAGCAGTGTCCTCTAAGCCTCACAGTTTACATCATTAAACTCATAGTCCAGTAACAAAGTACCCTCAGGATATACCGTCCATACTAATTTCCATAATAATACCTTTTAATTAGATATGACTACATGTGACATTACCCAAGGCACTTAAAGTTGGCAATTCTGCTGTAGACTACTTCCAATTCTCTTTAATTAGAAGTGAGAAAGATATGTTCCAACAGTACTCAAATTTGAAATGGTGATACTGTTAAAATACTTCATAGAAATTAAAATTCCTATACTTAATGGACACTATTCCCTTTCAAAAAATACCAGAGAAATGCAGTACCTTTTCCTCCCCCCAAAAACAGAAGAGCTCACTGACCAGAAACAGGCTTGGAGATTATATTCAAGTCTATGAAAAGGAGAGGCGGTCAGTAACCACATCACTTCATCATAGTTACTGGAACTTCAGACAAAGTTCTGCAGTCTTTTCAGGCAATAGATTTTAAGCTAAATTATTCAGCATTTTATAATTCTAAGTTCCAAAAATAAATTTTAGTCACCTTGAAAGGTAGGAAGAAACAGAGAAGTTGCACACTCCCAAATCAGAATACCTTCAAGCTGTATTAATAGAAATCACTATTTTTTTCCTCCACAATAGCACTCATTTTGACAAAGTTGAATAAGAAAGGGTGTGTGTGTAAAAATCTTAAAAAATGTAAATAAAGTACCAGACCAAGAAACAGAGCAACTAAACTGCTGGTAATGATGCTATTCTGTGGATAACAGAAGGCATATTCAAAGGTCCGGGGCTGGGGGGAAACAAACATGTGACTAATTTTAATTACCTCACTTATCTAACTGCAGTATTAGATCACTTTGTTCCTTTTACATACATTCATGTATTTATAACACACCTGCATCAGATTATCAGATTAGACCTAATTTGATTAATCAACTCCTCATTAGAATTTCATGGCATGAACATGCTGTAACATGTCTTAGAAAACAATTTCAAATTGTTACACCAAAAGAAAAGCAATTCCCCTTTTAAGAGTTTTGAACAAAAAACACTAGAGCTATATATCAGTAGCGTTTGTCACTCTACTACAAACTCCAAGTGACACGACACAAGTATAAATTTCCACATCTAGTTGCCACTGTCCAATTATTTATTTAAAAAAAAAAAAAAAAATCACAAATAGGTTTCTCTGTGTTGACCATATTGAAAGTGAAAAGACACAATTCCATTCACCTTCTTAAAAGTGTTCAACACACAAATACAGCTATTGGAATCAGCAATTTTGCAAAATTCAAGCCTAGAACTGCAGGAGAACACATAAGAAATGCAGAAAATAACTCGAATTATAACCCTTTGAATATTTTCTGCACTGCTTTAAGGTCCAATCCCTTTTTTTTGCTTTAGATGACTTTTGCTAAATGCTGTTACATAGCCAAGCCTTAACTCTCTGCTCTATATGTAAGATAATACATAAAAAGACAATTATGCAAAACTGAGAAGTGTTTGAAACACCTTAAAAAGCCCAGCTGGTTGGAAGCATTTAAGGGTACCAGGCTTCACAACACACTTTACAGAGTTACATGCTTCAGTCAGCACCAAACAGTACAGAGCAGCAGTATTGCAATAATACTCACACCTCTGCATATCAACTAATATTGAATATATTACCCTCACTATTTACAATTATAACACTACTGAAATAGCAGCATACCAACAATTACTACATTTAGGCTTGTGTTCTGACTAGCTTCTGCCTTTCATTCAGAGACTGTTAACGTGATGAGACAGACATTACTGCATTCAACAATTCTATGATGACCATCACAGCCACTGCAGCAAAAGAGGAACTGCCTCATACTTACCATAGCAACTTGTCTTTACTTTAAGAATGTTATTTTCACTTTAAAAACAATAGTAATCAAATACAATCAAATGAATTCAAGCTATAAAATTCAAACAATGAGGTTTAAACAATATAACCCAGAAGCTTAATATGAATGACACATATTTTCTTGTGAGTACATTAGCAAGAAAACAATTGGTCATTTCCATTAATGACAATAATTTGGAAGGGCAATACAAAGATACCTATTTCATGAAGCTTCCAGATCACGTGTACTTGGCAGGGAACAAATAATCTGAGAAATTGCTGCATATTTAAGAGAACTTTAAACTATAATTCAGTTCAGGAAGCAAACCCTCTATCATTGACAACAGCAAAGCCCTCAAAGTCCTTTAACACCACAGGTCGTAACATTCATAACTAGAATTAACTTGAATTTTTAGGTTAATGTGCTCTGATTGTTTTTAAAACATAGCTAAAAAATATTAATCAGGCTTACATCAGTACTCTAAAGAAACAGACTCTAGATAGATAATTTTTTGTAAGACTAGCTTAAGTTTTGGGTGGATGAATGCACACTATTAGGACATGTACATAAGACTTCCTAAACGATGGGAGTACTATGCTATGTAAGAAACAATAAAATTACTTCAAGTTAAGAAGTAAAAAGGAACTGGCTGCTCAACAACTAACATTTAGCTGAAAATATTGAGAACACACCCAATGCAGTTTCAAAGTGTAGCAATTTTCAAAAGAAGTGCCTTCACAGAATTCAATTACTTTACACTGCTTTTAAAGACAAAAGAAACAAACACAATTGTTAATTAACATTAAGATATGAAACAAAACTGGGAAGAAAGATCTTAAAGTTTATTCCACAAGCCAGCAATTTCCTCTCAAACACAGAAAAAGATCAGGTGACCAACATCTGAGAGACAAATCTAGATAACAGCCTTATTCTTTTGAGTTACGGATCAAATCAGAAATGAATGCTAAAATTACACTTAGAATTTTCTTGACAAGTGATACACACCTTAAAATACATTAAGAGCCCCAGAAAAAGAACCACCTAAACACAGTGTACTTAAAAGCTAGTCAATGTTCTTGTTTAAAGGATTTTTTTCTTTTTATTAATATGTACTCCCAAGGCCTATGGGAAAAAATTATTCTAGTAATAAACAGACATGTAGCACTGAGGACATGTAAGCTAATTATCATTTGGGTGTACAATACAGGAGCAAAACAATGAAATATCAGATTGATATTTTGACTGGTACTCAAATCTACTTTTAACAGCAATTCAGGATGCCTTGCCCTGCCAAAACACAGAGCAGCATAATAACTGAAGACTTGCACATTTCACTCATCTATGTGAAATTGCATGATGCATGCTGTCCTCTAACAAGAAGTATTTCATTACTTTTCCAAGGGCAAATCCGTAAAATTCTGAGCCTCCAAGTAGTATTGTGTAAACTACAGAGACACTGAAAAGGAAAAAAATATCTAATATGGCTGCAAAAGCTTACTCACAAACGGATACAGGGAAAAAAAAAAAAAACAAAACAGAAGTAAGACAGTATGATAATGTAACTTCCAGGTAATGTTTCTGGGGAAGGTACAGTGCAGCAGCCCAGTGTTATAGCTCTCCTCTCTCAACTTACCAAAGTATAAAAACCTCTTCATTCTCAAGAACAGAATTTTTTTCTATCTATTTCTCACCTCCTTAAAACATTGTACTTCTCAACTACAAACTCTGTCCTTCAGTATTCAAGTTCAGCTCTCTGAAAGGGAAGATCTGTTCTTGACTTTGAGTGCATCTGCTAGAGAGTCTACTGCCTAAACATTAAATTATAAAACCATCCATTTTAAACATAGCTCTAGCTTGTTTAAGTATGTTTAGCCCTTACTGATCTATCTCCATGTTTATTGCAGTCCACAATTCCAGCTGAAGTACAAAGGATGTTCACTTGTTAGAAGTTACCAACATGCTCAGCAGGTGCACCCAAGTCTACCTGACCTACTCACAGCAGCAAATCAAAAATGTCATTCTGAGGCACCTCCTCCTCCTCTGTATAAAACCCTTCTTTAGTACAATAAGCATTTGAAGAAATAGATTGGATAACAAAAAGAGGAAAACAGCAAAACAAAATTAGCATTCCTCAAATCTCTTTGTCCCACAGATGACCTTGCATTATTTCCATTTAAACACAACACTTCAGTACTTAGTCTTGTAAGAGTTACTACACTAAGTTCAAATTCTGAGGGAAAGCAGTTGAGCAAAAGGAAGCATAGACAAAATGTCACAATAGAGCTATAGTTAGTTCACAACTAACGGAAATCATGCACCCAAGTATTTTTGTAATCCAGGAACTAAAGAAATTTACATAACAAAGTGCAAAACTCTAAAGCAAAAAACAGTATTAAGAAGACCGCTTTAATCAAACAGATTGCCCAATGAACATCTAACTATGCAGAGACAATTACAATTGAGACATGAGCAACAATGAAAGGTGCCATACAAGCAAAACCCAAGCATGACAGATGTTGACTACCAAGTCTTAACTTGTTCCTAAAATAGTTGGACGCATCCTTCACAACTTCTCGCTTTGCAGCTCCCAATGTTAACAATTTTAGCAAGATCCTCACTAAAACTTCAGTGATTTCACAAAAATTACTGGCATCTACAAACTGCTTTGACTAATTTTCTAGCTTACCATCCTCCTTCAGCACTCGGCTTACACACACATACAGACACTCCTCTTCATACACGGTGCACAGAAGGTGTGTCTAGCACTAGCTGTTTATGTCAGAATAGAGGACTCCTACGTTTGTGAATTGAATCCATACAGTAAGCAAACAAAAAAAAAACCAACAAACTTACTACTTTCCACCAGAAGAGATACATACAGGTCCAGAGGAGGGCCACAAAGATGTTCAGAGGGCTGGAGCAGCTCTCCTATGAGCACAGGCTACAAGAGTTGGGGCTCTTCAGTGTGGAGAAGAGAAGGCTTTGAGGAGATCTTATAGTAGCCTTCCGGTATCTGAAGAGGGCCTACAGGAAGGCTCAGGAGGGACTATTGACAAGGTCTTGTAATGACAGGACAAGGGGCAATGGGTTTAAACTGGAAGAGGGGAGGTTTAGACTGGATGTTAGGAGGAAGTTCTTTCCAGTGAGGGTGGTGAGGCACTGGCACAGGTTGCCCAGGGAGGTTGTGGCTGCTCCCTCCCTGGAGGGGTTCAAGGCGAGGTTGGACGAGGCCTTGAGTGACCTGTACTAGTGGGAGGTGTCCCTGCCTATGTCAGGGGGTTGGAACTAGACGATTTCTGAGGTCCCTTCCAACCTTACTGTACACATGCTGAATATCACCAAAAGTTGAATCCTAAGACATTCATTTGAAGAAAGTACTAGTACAAGCATTAACTTCAACTTGTGTATCAGTACCAGAGACAACTACTTTCCCCTACATTTGTAATTTTTAATGCTATTAAGGGAAATTTTGTCCTTTGGCAAAGGAAGTGCCATTTACTTGGCATTTACTTGTCTTAGCACCATCCTGCCTTCCTTTTAGTTTACACACATGCAGAGGATCTACAAATAGTTGAAGAGCAAAGTTTGAAAGAATGAAGCAGGAGTAAGAATAGTATCAGATAAATGCTTGAAGAGTTAAATGCAGAAGGAATAACTCTTATGAGATAAAGACCAAGTTAGTCAGTACTGCTGGACTTCCTGTAAGCTTACCATCAAAGACTAAAGGACAGAAGTTTTGTTTCTAACATGATCCAGACTGTCTATTATCCTGTTGCATCCAAGAACAAACATGTTCTTGATATTTTACAGGTTTATTTCTGAATAAAACTATGACAATGTATCTCATCTTTTAGTAAGGTGCACTTAAAGTATACTACTGAGCGTGAGCCAAGGATCAAAAGAAGTTTATCTTTCAGAAGGTGAATCAGATGTGTCAGTAACAGAATATCCAGTAAATCATTAGCCATCAAGAGTAACAAATTCTTTCTATTTCTTCCTAATTCTTCCTGAGCTTTCTGCAGGTGGTCAAGAAGGCCAGCACCATCCTGGTCCATACCACAAACAGTGTAGCTAGCAGGAGCAGAGAAGTGATCTTGGCCCTGTACTTGGCACTAGTGAGGCTGTACCTTGAATATTGTGTTCAGTTTTGGGGCCCCCACTACAAGAAAGACATTGAGTTGCTGGAGTGTCTCCAGAGAAAGGCAACAAAGCTGATGACAGGCCTGAAGAACAGGTCTTCTGACGGGCTGAGGGGGAGACCTTACTGCTCTCTACAGCTACCTGAGAAGAGGTTGTAGTGAGGTGAGAGTTAGTTTCTCTTCCCTAGTATCAAGCAATAGAATAAAAGGAAATGGCCTCAAGTTGCACCAAGGAACATTTAGATTTGATGTTAGAAAAAACTGCTTCACTGAAAGAATGGTCAGGTACTGAAATAGGCTGTGCAGGAGTCACCATCCCTAGATAGGTTTAAAAAAAGGGTAGGCATACTGTAGGCATGTAGGATATGGTTTAATGGCCATAGTGATGTCAAGTCAATGGTTAGACTCAATGATATCGGAGATCTTTTCCAACTGAAACAACTCTATGTTTCTACAAAATATTAAAGTATGGCTCTGTTTCATTAGGATCTCAACAAAGGGAACCTTTCTCAATGAATCCATTCCCTTACCATTTGCAATCAGTGTGTATGGCCCTCTCAAAGTCAAATTAACTTTTTTGTTCCCTCCACTTCCACTAAATATTTTTCCAAATATTTCAATCAGACTGGGAATTAGAAATCAAATATCTTAATTCTTTCATATACATTTGTACTTGTATCAGTAATTGACCCTCTTGCTACATTTCATTTTAGTCTTGCTTGTACTCTGTAGCAGAGTTTATTTACAGAGATCTGTTATGTTCTCTCTTTCCTTCCTGCTGCAAGGGTAAACAAGGCCAGCTCTTTCAACCTCCTTCCCTGTTTACCACCAGGGAATGAGTAGCTTAAATAAAAGAATCAGAACAATAAATAAAGGAAGATATTATCATTTTTCTAATCCATATTAGGGATGCTATTAAACTCTGATATAACCAAATTGAAAAAAGATTTAAATGTTTTGTCAGGAAGTTCCCCATAGTAAAACGAATCCCTATGTTCATCGTTCTGTTGTACTAATTAAACAGTTTCTAGTAAAATGGTCAGAAAGTACGCACAAGCAGTTTATCACTGCTGGCCTTTAAGCTTCAGTTTACTCAAAGGACATACTACTTTAGATGCGATAATTACTTGAGTTCTTACATTTTTACTGAAGAGGCACAGATGAGTTCCAGCACAGAATTTCACATTAATCAGAACTAACAGGGTACTTATTATTAATAAAGCCATGATTATAATAGAAAATCATTTATTCAGTCCAACATTTGTAGGTACTAATTCCACAAACTGTTTAAATTGATATCAGACAAAGTTTAGGCTCAGCTCTTTAGGGAAATTCAAGAAAATTAATCATTTATCTGAAGCGTAAGAAATGTTGAAGACTATTAACTATTCACCCACAAACAATAGCATATCCTCCATTCTTTTGCTTTGTAAAAGCTCAATAATTTTCCTGCCATCTTTTCTTCTTACTGTTTTTAACTATGATGGAAGATATTTCTCCATGGAGTGGGAACTGCCTTCAAATTTTAATACAAAAGACTTAAATTTTTGTACTCACTCATTTAACTGTAGAAAGACCACATTTTTAACTGAATGGTAAATTATGGGTAGCTAGTGGTATTACAGGATCACAGGATGTTAGGAGTTGGAAGGGACCCAAAGAGATCATTGAGTCCAACCCCCCTGCCACAGCAGGACTACAATCTAGCTCAGGTCACAGAGGAACCAATCCAGACAGGCCTGGAAAATCTCCAGAGAAGCAGATTCCACAACCTCTCTGGGGAGTCCGTTCCAGTGCTCTGTGACCCTTACAGTAAAAAAGTTCCCCCTTGTGTTGAGGTGGAAGCTCCTCTGCTGCAGCTTATATCCATTGCTCCTTGTCCTATCACAGGGAGCAAGCGAGAAGAGCCTGTCCCCCCCTCCCCCTGAAACCCAGCCCTCAGATATTTATAAACTTTAAATCCCCTCTCAGTCTTCTCTTTTCCAGATTAAAAAGCCCCAGGTCCCTCAGCCTCTCCTCATAAGGCAGTGCTCCAGACCCATAATCATCCTTGTAGCCCTCCATTGGACCTTCTCCAGCAGATCCCTGTCCCTCTTAAACTGGGGAGCCCAAAACTGAACACAGTACTCAAGATGAGGCCTCACCAGGGCAGAGTAGAGGCAGAGGAGAATCTTCCTTGATCTGCTGGACATAGTCTTCTTAATACACCCCAGGATCCCAAAGGCACATTGCTGTCCTATGGACAACTTGTTATCCACCAGGACTCTCAGGTCCTTCTGCTGTATCAGCCAAGCCTCTCAGTTTGGTGTCATCAGCAAACTTGCTGAGCAGACACTGTCTGTCTGTCTGTCCCCTCATCAATGTCATTGAAGAAGATGTTGAACAGCACTGATCCCTAGGGGGCTCCACTAGTTACAGCTCTCCAGCTGGACTTGGCACCATTGATCGCCACTCTTTGAACTCTATCTTATAATCAGTTCCTAATCCACACCAGTGTCTGCTCTTCCATCCCACCCTTCCTGAGTTTGATCAGTAGGATATCATGGGAGACAGTGTCAAAGGCCTTGCTAAGGTCAAGGTAGACTACATTCACTGGTCTCTCAGCATCTATCTGTTCAGTTATGGCATCATAGAATGCTATCAGGTTAGTCAAGTATGATTTCCCCTTGGTAAATCCATGATGACTACTCTTGATAACCCTCTTCTCTTCAGATGCCCTTCAGAAGCAGCTGCTCCATCATTTTTCCAGGGATGGAGGTGAGGCTGACTGGTCGATAGTTCCCTGGAACCTCTTTCTTGCCCTTTTTGAAGACTGGAGTGACATTGGCTCTCCTCCAGTCCTCAGGCACCTCTCCTGTCTGCCATGATTTGGCAAGAACGATGGAGAGTGGCAGAGCGATAACATCAGCCAGTCCTCTCAGCACCTTTGGGTGCATCTCATCAGGGCTCATGGACTTGTCAATGTTCAAATTGTGTAATTGATCCCTAAACCAGTCCTCACTGACCAGTGGGGAACATTCTCTCCTCCAGGCTTCCTCTCCTTCATCCAGGGTCTGGGTAGGGGAGTTCAGCCTTAGGTGTAAGGACTGAAGCAAAGAAGGCATTCAGCAGCTCTGCCTTCTCTGCATCCTCAGTTATCAGGGCTGCCTCCTCATTCAGCAGTGGCCCCACACCTTCCCTATACTTCCTTTCCCTACCTATATATTTGAAGAAGCCCTTCTTGTTCCCTATTACTTCCTTTGCCAGTTTCAGTTCCAAGAGGGCTTTGGCCTTCCTTGTTGCCTTCCTGCATGCCCTGACAACTTCTCTATAGTTCTTCCATGAATTGTAAATTTCTTTCTTCCCTGAGAGTTCCTTCAGGAGCTGTCCCTGGTCGGGAACTCTAAGGTTAAAAAAAG
>WBNM01007316.1:0-25068 GCA_013399055.1 Ramphastos sulfuratus
ACTCCTAAACCCATCACAACATGATGACCCTCTGAGCTCCTTCTGACCTGATCTTGTACCATGGGATCAAAAAAAGCTCTTGTTGTCTACTTCAGTAGGTGAAAGATCAGTTGCATCGTTTGAAATTGACTAATCAAAGGTGCATCTGCCCAGAAAATCCATCTATTTAATTCCAGGTACTTATGGATAAGCAATTTTAGTCAACAGATAAGAGATAAGAATAATTAATGGTTTGCTTAAGATGAGGTCCTGTCTCAGTGAGGTTCCTCCCTCTAACCAGAGGGGTGAATGCTTTCTATCCCATGTGTGACCCCATATGAGAATTTTGCCTCGAGAGCTGATGGACACTCAGCTCTTTTGGGCATATTCCTCTGCTGAGCTTTTGCGTGGCCTGCAGCCAAAGGCAGCTGAAATGTGCCCAAACTGGCTCTGCCTCACAGCTGCTGCTAGCTCTGCCTACATGGAGCCCACCATGGGTGACTGAGCTCTGCCTGTGATATGAAGAAGAGGAAAAAAAACATCTGCTTACCCAGGCTCCTTTCTTCTGGAGTGTAAGGCTGTGTTGGAGAGGAGGCTGAGGCTGGCAAGGGTAGGAATGGAATTGAGAGCAAAAGCACAGGCAACGTGAGAGTGGGGACCAGTGGCAGCAGCTCATGGAAGGAGGTTGTGTGAGAAGATGGCATTTTGCATAAGAAATAGTTTATCTCCATAGCAAAATACCACCAGAAGAGCATCCTGGCACATGAAGGACCAGATCCATTGATTAAGCTATATATGTGCCTTCTGAGAAATCTTGGTGAACAGCAAGCCAGGTGCTGGAGGGTTAGGTATGACAGTGCCAGCATCTGAGTCCAGGTGACACTAATGTTTAGGACAGACTTCCTCCTCAGACAGCCAAAATCAGGCTGGAGTTAATGGAGCTGTGTGAAACATGGCATCACTAGCTGCATGTCACAGTTACCTTTTGTCATCTATCTCTGCCCACCTCTATCCTTAAACTTGTCTTGTGACAAAGTCCCCTCAAAATGACACCTTGCTCTTCCAGAGGCTGGAGGAGAAGATAGTTCTCTGTTAGGACCCAATGCTGTTCCCCCTTCCATGGGGTGACCCAGAAATGGGCTGTGTATAGTCTTCCACTTGCAGAGGAAAAGTTAATCTGCAGGAGTGTGTACTTAATCTGCTTGCAAGTGGAGTTCAGCAAAGCAAAATATGGAAACAAAGCCATCTCCTGTGGACAGCTCGCTGGATCAGTGTAATTGCTGCATTTTTCTAAGCTGATGTTTTATGAGCCTATTATTCCAGGATTAGTGGCTGCATGTATTTTGAAAGCAACAATGACCAAAAAAAAAAAAAAAAAGGATGTCTGATTTTTGTCTTGTAAACCTGTTGTCAAGCAAAGGCATTGCCTATTTTTCAATAAAATTGCCATAATAGTGTAATGTAGGGGTCTTGTTAACATCTGGTAGCTCTTTCAACTGAGCCTGGGTCCTCCTGGCCACTGAAATATCTAACTTCAGTAAAGGGGGGCCCAAACAGGTTTTGATTTGCAGCAGACTTTAGCAACTTGAGAGGAGTTAATGTGCATTATTGTTTCAGAAAATTGTGTGTTTAGAAATGAAATCTGTGGATTAATGAGTCCCCAGCTAGGCTTGGATCCATTGCGCTGACACAATGCATTGTACAGAATCAAGGCAATGCGAAGCGGGTGCCAAAAATCTGCCATTACCTCACCCTGAAATTGCTAGAAGCTAAAGAGGTCTTCAAAAGAGCATGAGATGTTATATACTTTGGGCCAAACGACAGTTATTTTACCAGCTGGTTTTGGGGCAGCTTGATGGATGATGCGTTTGGCCTGACCTCTGTGGGACATGGGACTCAGCAGCTCCTATGAGTGCCTAAGCTCAAGGAGGTGAGCTGAGGTGAGACTTGCAAACCTTTGCTATGAACGTCTTTAGCATTGGACTTGAAGTCAGGTCTTTTTATGGTACTTCTTGTGGTTTATCCTGCCATAATGTCAGACATCTTAGTATTTTCTGGGCTTGAGAAATGTTTGGTAGTGCCTGATGCAATTAAATGTTTTAGCTGAGCGCAGGAGAATGTTGGACAGATTATTCTTTCCATTGCTTTTGAATAAAACTATTGCAGCCTATAATCTGACATTTTTGGGTAAAAGACTGATTTGTCAGATCAGCTCAGGCAGTCTTTATTGCTAATGTTAAGAAAACATAGTTCCTCTATGAAGAGCAAGCCAATTTAGCTTTAAATTGTAGCTCTGAAACCCCGCTGAGTTAGCTGTATTCAGCTAACCTTGGGAGCCTGTGCACAATATACTCTCAGATTGTTACAAGTCTTCAGCTTGGGGCTCAGAAGGGTCAGTCCCTGGGTGACAGAAGCTGGGCAAAGGCAGATACCTCATGATAATGACTTTTTAAGCTTATAGACAGCTAAGAAGGCATTGCCATCACTGCATTGGGGGTGGAATGAGATTGTTAGTAGACTGAATAGATTGTGTTATCTGCTATGGACTCCAGTGAAGTGGTAGAATAATTCCATATACTGTTGCAGAGTGACAATACATTGAGCCAAAGTTCTTACAAACAAACTTGAACTGAGACAACAAACTACTTTTAGGTGTAGTCTTTAGCAGTACAAAAAAGAATCAGTTGATTTCTCATCCACCCAAAAAAAAAAATGGTTTGTCGTTTTCTTCAGTGCTATTATTAAGCTCAAAAAAGGTACATTTTTAGTTACAGTTAGTCAAGTGGCTTTCAGCAACAACATTATTTAGTGGGAAGCAGCTGCTAAAAATACAGTTTACCAGCTTCTTCTATGAGGGCAAAGCAATTAATATTAAAAACAGCCTCTTGGCACAAGGGTTTGCATTCAGAACGCATTTCTATATGAAAAAGGTAAAAGTAAAAAAGTATTTGGGCACCCCGGAGGTGCTGGGGTGGGTAGATGGGTAGAACAGCCTCCCTGTAGAGAGGTGAAAATGCCTCTTTCACCCCAGCAGGCCCTTCTCAAAAGAAGGAGGTGTTTCCAAAGGGCACTTGCACAGCTGTCACCTGCTAGCAGCATGTTATGCCTTGTGTGTTAACCAAAATTGCATACTGGCTTAGCAGGTTCATTTGTGTGAATCTTGCACCCTGCCTTCACCTTCCAAAGTGCTTTTCAATGGGTGCAGCGAGAGCGGTGCAGCTCCCAGCCTCTTTCACAGGTGTGGAGTGACATGGGGCTGCCTGCCAGGGAGTCCACGTGAGAGGCAGGCCATGCAAGTTACATGACTGCTCTACATCAGCCAAGTAGCTATCTTCTAAAATGCTCCCCTTAACTAGGCACAAGCTGTCAGTTTAAGCAGCATTTACGTAAATGAGAGTATAGAGAAGTCTCTATATGGTGGTATCAGTCCCTGCACCTCACCTTTCCCACTGCAATCTGCCTCCCACTGGAGAGCTCTAACCTCTTCTTGGTTAGGACAGAGAAGGCAGCTCTCATCTGAGCTGCTCAGGAGCTCTTAACCTGAGCCAAAGGCTGGAATGACTATTTTCACACAATTTCTGTCACCTAGCAAGCATTTTAAGAGTATATAGGCAGGTGGACGCAGAGGAGAATGAACAAAAATGGTTCCAATAGACAGCAGCAGATGTCATGATGCTGTATGCACATTCACATGTTATGGTGTTTATTTTGCCCTTAGTAAATTCACTGTTTTCCTGTGTCTTCCACCATAGACTTCAGTGAATGGAGACTTGACTTGGTGGCCAATGGCCTTTGGATGTGTTGGAAAGTGGCATTTTGCCCTGTTAATGCCCTTGATAACTCTTCATCGAGGACACCAGCCCTAATGAGGGACTTCCCATTGAGGGTTTCTGCTCCAGGACTTGTCACCCTTGTCCGTATCTCAAGATCCAGGGTTGCCCAAGTAGTAGTACTGTCTTCAAATCTGAAGAATTAGGTATACACTCAGTATAGTTCTAGGATTCTTACTTCTGTCTGATTCCAGGATTTTGGGAGCTCTGTGTGTGTGTGTGCTTTCAAACCATCTCACCAACCAAATAAGCCGGGAAGTTAACTCATTGCAAGCACAACTCGAGTTTCTGAGGTGATTGCTCATCATTTAGTCCAACCCTTTCCCGTTTTCTCCTCCAAATACTGTGAAATTGTAGGTAAAACTGTGATGCATAGAATGCCTCCATTGCTTTCAGAGGGCAAAGCCACAGGACCTTAATTTGAAATTTGATCTGTTGTTTTATGTTCTTCCTTGAATGAGGCTTTGATATCAGTTTCCTAGATGCAGTTGTTCTCTCAAGGTTTTTAATTGGTAGTTCTCTTCTTGCTTGCTTCTCTACATAGAATCATAGAATGGTAAGGTTGGAAGGGACCTCAAGGATCATCCAGTTCCAACCCCCTGCCATAGGCAGGGACACCTCCCACTAGTACAGGGCACTCAAGGCCTCCTCCAACCTGGCCTTGAACACCTCCAGGGAGGGAGCAGACACAACCTCCCTGGGCAACCTTTTCCAGTGCCTCACCACCCTCACTGTAAAGAACTTCCTCCTAACATCCAGTCTAAATCTCCTCTCTGCCAGTTGAAACCCATTGCCCCATGTCTTGTCATTGCAAGACCTTGTCAATAGTCCTTCCCCAGCCTTCCTGTAGGCCCCCTTCAGATACATGTTTTTAAATTTTATGTCTATTCTATCCAAAAAGCTTGTTTTGAAAATTGCTTAGTGAAAATCTCCACAGTGGCTTTCTGTCCAGGATGCTGTTCACTTCTATTAACAGCTGCCAACTGTTGCACCTGGATGATATGCTGCTCTTAATTATATGCTCTGAGGGAATGAAATGAGGGTGTTTCTGCAGCTAGGATTTTGCCATTTGCTTGCATCAAAGTGTTTGCTTTCACAACTTTGACGCTATTCTTTTCGGAGGGTGTATGTGTGTGTGTGCAGATGCACAATTTGTGTTGAAATTCCTAAACATATGCTTTTGTTATCATATGATACTTCAGAAAATCATTTGAAGGACAGTGTCATAGAATCATAGAATCATAGAATGGTAAGGTTGGAAGGGACCTCAAGGATCATCTAGTTCCAACCCCTTGCCATAGGCAGGGACACCTCCCAGTAGGTCACTCAAGGCCTTGTCCAACCTGGCCTTGAACACCTCCAGGGAGGGAGCAGCCACAACCTCCCTGGGCAACCTGTGCCAGTGTCTCACCACCCTCACTGTAAAGAACTTCCTCCTGACATCCAGTCTAAATCTCCCCTCATGGTTGCAGTGACATGGAATGGGCTGCCCAGGGAGGTGGTGGAGTCACCATCCCTGGAGGTGTTCAAGGCACGTTTGGACGTGGCACTTGGTGCCATGGTCTAGTCTTGAGGTCTGTGGTAGTGGGTTGGACTTGATGATCTTTGAGGTCTCTTCCAACCTTGCTATACTGTCATACTGTGATACTGTGACTTGGCTGGAAGCAGGGGCAGAGAGTTGGTCGCTGTGTCAGCAATGGAATACGTCAGAATAAAGCCAAACTGCCAATGTGCATCTACCTGCTTTGTTACATGATCATCTGCTAGCAGTTTATTCATCTGGAGGATAGCTAGATGCATCAGGCCCTTGTTACAAAGCCACACTCTTCTCTCTAACCCTTTTCTGTGTTGCATACTTGACATAAGCAGGAATAGGCTTTAATAGGCAAGAGAGCCTGTTCATTAGTGCAGTCTGTCTTTCAGGGAGATTGCTTTAATATTCTTCAGTTGTAGCTTGCAACTTGCACTGCAGCGAATTGAATTGATGCGTATGTGGCAATTGCTTATCCTCTTGAGGTAATCTGCTTTCAAGTTTACATTCAGCAGTTTTAAGGCTGTCACTAATGGTGCATGTCAGCAATGTGCTGCTGATGGCGTTCAACAAATCCAAGTGCTGGGGGCTGCACTTTGGCCACAAGAACCCCATGCAGAGCTACAGGCTGGGGTCGGAGTGGCTGGAGAGCAGCCAAACAGAAAGGGATCTGGGGGTGCTGATTGACACCCGCCTAAACATGAGCCAGCAGTGTGCCCAGGTGGCCAAGAAGGCCAATGGCATCCTGGCCTGCATCAGGAATAGTGTGGCCAGCAGGAGCAGGGAGCTCATTCTCCCCCTGTACTCTGCACTGCTTAGGCCACACCTTGAGTACTGTGTCCAGTTCTGGGCCCCTCAATTTAAGAGGGACATTGAGGTACTTGAATGTGTCCAGAGAAGGGCAACGAGGCTGGTGAGAGGCCTCGAGCACAAGCCCTGTGAGGAGAGGCTGAGGGAGCTGGGATTGTTTAGCCTGGTGAAGAGGAGGCTCAGGGGAGACCTTCTTGCTGTCTACAACTACCTGAAGGGTGGTTGTGGCCAGCAGGAGGTTGCTTTCTTCTCTCAGGCAACCAGCACCAGAACAAGAGGACACAGTCTCAAGCTGCACCAGGGGAAGTTTAGGCTGGAGGTGAGGAGAAAGTTCTTCCCTGAGAGAGTCATTCCCCACTGGAATGGGCTGCCCAGGGAGGTGGTGGAGTCACCGTCCCTGGAGGTGTTCAAGGCACGTTTGGACGTGGCACTTGGTGCCATGGTCTAGTCTTGAGGTCTGTGGTAATGGGTTGGACTTGATGATCTTTGAGGTCTCTTCCAACCTTGGTGTTACTGTGATACTGTGATTTTAGCGATGTATGTGGTATGGAGGGACACTGAGTGTTTAGGTTGAGTTGACACCAGGTGTAGGTCTTATGTGATGCTTACATCTGGATCCTTCTTCTTGTTCTTGCAAGTCTTGTATTTTTAACATGATGATGCATAAAGCTGTTTGCCTGTTTCTGTAGGCATGTGTTACCTGTAAATGTCTTGGTAGTTATATCTTGCTTGCTACATCTTGCAATTTGCTCTTTCTCCTTCTACATCAATGAGCTGGAGAATGCTACTGTAGCTTCATGCACTTCAGTGCATATAGAATCATAGAATGGTAAGGTTGGAAGGAGACCTCAAGGATCATCTAGTTCCAACCCCCTGCCATAGGCAGGGACACCTCCCAGTAGGTCACTCAAGGCCTTGTCCAACCTGGCCTTGAACACCTCCAGGGAGGGAGCAGCCACAACCTCCCTGGGCATCTTTGCCCCTCTGCCTTCCTGAGCTGCTTGCCTCCAGTTGGGAAAATGGAGGTTGTTGAGGAGTAGCACTTATTCTTCACAAGGATATAACCCTTGAAGGAAGCAGTTGTGAGATTGTGCAGCAGATTTTTGGCAACTGAATTGCAATAGTCTGTCTAAAACCCAGGCTGTTGTGTTGTATGAACAATAATATAGTATGAGCTGAGAGTTTATTTGCTGACTTTGCTATTCTTCATCTTTATGGAGAAGCATCTAAACTGTCCAAAGCTAGGTAGATACCAGCCAGAAGAAGAATTACAAGGATTGATGTGTTGGTGCTCATCTAGCAGGATGGAATACCACTGAATCAAAGCAAGCCTGTACTAGCTGAATGCAAACCACCTTGAGTACGCTTGGGCTTGTCATAATGCCACACATTTCATTACTTTGGCTCCCCATTGGCTTAGCTGTTATTTTCAGATAACCTGAAGACTGAAAAACCTCAGCCTCTTGATTGTGCGGCTTGTGCTATGCTTTCTCTGATGGCTGATCTTCTCAGGGATAAGAACTTGGTGATGCCATGGTTTTGGTGGACTGATGGATGTCGTGCTAATGAAGAGAACTGGGTAGGGTTTTCTAGTAAGCTTTACTGGTGTAAGAGAAGCCAGCATCAAGAGCTCAGCTGTGTGACCCACACTAGGGCAGAGGAACATGTTACTAAACTGACACAGTGCCTCCCTACAGTGTGTTGATCTGCTTTTAGGATTGATGAGCAGGATCAAACCTCATCCTTATGGAAAGAGTCTGGGAGGTGTTACCATTGTCCCCTTGGGATACCACCTGCAAAAGGTGAACAGAAATCTGGTGCTACCCCAAATAGTTTTCTTTTCTGTCAGTGCTTTGCTCCACTATTGCATTGCTGAGCTCTGAGTCCAACACCTTTAACACTAGGCCCAGCAAGGCTTGTCTCATGTGCAGCACCAGATCAATGCTGCTGGTGCTATGAGAAGAGTCATTGCCACAAAGAGAACTAAAAAAAGATAAGTTATATATAATAAAATTCATTTGCTCTCTGCCTGTTGTGGAAGATTGTCATGGAAACATTTTTTTTTTTTTTCCCAGAGAATAAATTTATTTTCTGTGAATAATGTCCACAGAGTTAAGCAAGAGAACACATTATTTATGTATAAAAACTTTAATAAAGACACCTTTTTCTTGGCACCCAACAGTTGTGTTTTATCTGCTGTGGTTTAAATCACTACAAAGGAAGGGGTGTTCCCTGGGCCTCAAAAGCAGTGGCTCTTGGGTTTTTATTTGTTGGCTTTTTTTTCTCTTCTAAAAGCTATATTTGCCATTAAAGTGCTTTAAATCAGTGACACTTAGTCTTCCATGAGTCCAGTTATGCATTTGATCAGTAAAATGTGAAGTGGGGACCGTTTTCTATGAAACATATTCTGAGTCCATGATCAGGAGAATGAGAAGTGGGCAGGAGCAGCAAGGTTTCTTCTGTAAGGATCCATGCTGGAGGAATGCAGTTTGGTATCGCTCTTTCACTCTGCTTTTGCTGCCCCACACGTAACCTGAGATCTTCATCCATCTCACTGCAAAAGAAGTTTTCAGCCTTAAGCAGGCAAGTTATGGTTTATTAGAAACAGCTGCATGGGATACAGTTTGCTTGTGATCAAGGCATCAACTGTGCTTTGCTGTGCCTCAGCTCTGGAGGCTGCTTCTTGTCCTGACAGCCACACCTGTCTTGAGACGACCTCTGTTTTCCAGCAGTTGTCATGCTGGCCTCCTCTGTTGAGGGGCTGTGAGTAACCATCAGCTTCTGTTGGTAGGAAATAAGGACCTCGCCGCTCTGAATGGGTTTTCCATCTGCTGCAGTGATTGCATGACAGGCTCCCTCTGCATTTGTGTGACAGGCCCTGAAAAATGGCTTTCCCATTAGCTGCTCACTCCTTGAGCTCAAAAAGTTTTCCCATTAAGTGCCAGGCGATGTTTCAGCATGTCAGTCTTACCTTATGAGTGAAGGTCAACAAAACTTTGTGAAAAACAGGTATTACTTGGAAAGTGACACTTGATGAATACATATCAATGGCTGTCCCAGGCACTCAGAGAGATGCTTTCTCCTTGTAGGGAATGTCTCCATCCTCGAGGCTGGTTTTGACAAGCTCACAAGGATTTCTTTTGGAACCTCTTTAGTGCATCCTTGTGTATCTCTGGGTCTGGCATTCTGCCACCACTACTTCTGTCAGTCTCTGTGTAATCTCTCTTGACTTGTGTAGATATCTTTAGAGGCCGGGGAGGTAAAAATGTGCTGCTTTCCCTCAGGGGATGCAGTTATGGCTACCCCATTAATTAGTTGAGCAGGAGAGCAGTGAAAGGTCACTGGAATTTGTTTCTGTCTGCCAGAGGTGAGATAGATCCCCTCCGTGACCCACTCCAGTCAAGCCATGTGTTCCTTCCTGTGAATGCAGCTGTGCTGTAGCCATGCACATTCCTGCTTTCCAGGCTTCTGAGCTGTGCTCCAACCCAGTTGCATCTGTGTGTTGTATAAATTCTGCTTCTTTGGACTTACAGCACCAAGGAAAAAAGGTAATTCTATTCAGAGCAGCTGGCTAGGGGCAGAATTATGGGCTCCTCCTTGCCTTGAGACCATTTCCTGCAAGTTGGTGTATGCTGAAGTTCTAGCCATTTACAGTGGCAGAGATGCTAGAAGATGATGTCTTTCTTTCAGTTGCATGAAAAGGGAGTGAAGCAGAAGATGATAGGGAAGGAAACTGCTGGCTATGTGGAAGCAGGGATGCAGAAGCATGTCCAGGAGAGGATAACAACAGTTGTCCATGAAGTATGGCAAGAAGTTGCCCATAAATATGACATGAAGTAAAAAGCACATTGAAGAGAAATATGGCTTAGAATGGCTCTACACATTGAATCTGAGCTGCTCTGTGGAAAGGGACTGCATCAGGCATGGCATTAGTCATGTGTTAAATCAGCAGCTGCCTTTGCTCTGTTTCCTTCCTTCCTGTCTGAAGCAAGAGGAAAAGCAAGGAAGAGCTACAGGGATTGCTGTATTCTGTGGAAGGTCACTAAGGTAGAGCATGAGGAAACCCCGAGGAGTCCATGCACACGGCCTTGGAATATTGATGGTCTTAAAGCCTTTATGTAGTCTGTCCTTGCTCTTAGCACAGCAGGAGCAACCCTGTAGTGCATCCTAACAAACAGCAGTGCCTCAATACAGCGAGACTCAATCTACCTGTGGAAACATTCCTCTGACTATGCTGATTCAGTCAGCAGCAGAGCTGTGGGTGAATTGGGCTGTCTGCAGCAGCATCAATATTTGCATGACTCCTCATGACACTTCATGTCTTCTGCTCTGGGGAGCTCCAGCGAGGATGTCAGAGGGAGCTTGCAAAATGTACATCCCTTGATGTGTCTGCTGACAGCTCCCAGGCTGTCTTGCCTAAGTCAACCCTCATCCTTCTGTGTCATGCCTTGTCCCTGACACTCTCTGCAGGGACCAGAGGCTTCACAGGTACTGAAGCCCTCTGGGATCACAGCAATCATAGAGCCTGACCTCCTGTAGAAAACAAGCCTCAGTATTCTCTTCAGGAGTATCCATAGCAAAGTTTTGTTGAGAAGTTGCATACTTTTAAGGGGAGAAGGAAGTGGGACAATTAAGATCTACATTCATCTCTATAAGATAAGATGTTTCTATCATTACTTCACTGTATAAAAAAAAAAAAAGGAGATCATGTTTATAGCTAAAGTTTGTCCAATTTACCTTTTAGGAAGTTAATTCTTATTTTATTAAAGAGTTCTCTGTTCTCAGAAATCTTTTCCTCATGTAGGTACTTGAAGAAAATCATCAAGTCAGCGCTTAACATTCTCCTAATTAAATATTTTGAACTTCACTCACTTACTATGACAAACAGTTCTTGGACCTCAGACTGCTCCTGAAGCTCTTTTTCAGAACTCTTTCCAAATTTTTAACATTTTAAAATTACTGGCACCAGAACTGGATACAGTAATCTAATAATAGTCTCCAGTGCCTTGAACAGGTGTAATTAATACCTTTTCTTACTTTAATAAATATATCCTGCTTATGCTTTTAGGGATTATGTTTAAGTTGGCTGTGGCATCAAGAGGACTTATGTTCGTTTGCTTATCTAAAGTAACCTGAATCCTTTTCTGCATTGCTGGATGCTGTCATCTCTGAGTTGTGGGTAGTGATAAGATTTTCTTTTTTATCCGCTGGCGAATTGATTCTTTCTGTTTGAGCCACTTGGAATTCAAAGTATATGAGTGAGCATACTCAGAACCACTTTCTTATTTGGAAGAGTTTATATTTCTTCAGGGGCTGATTTCAGGCTTTCCTGACTCTGTCTAGTCTGCTAACAGAGACAGTAGCCTGCTGCCTAGAATAGTACTTTTATCCTACACTTGTCTCTATAGCAGCTGGTTTTATGTATTGCTAAGCTCCAAACTCTTGGCTTATGCTGTCAGAGACTCAGAAGAAAAGAGAATACTTAAACAGAAGTGACTCTGCTTTACATTTTTTTTGATTGCTGATTTAACTAATATCAGGGCAAATTAAAAAAGAAAAGCTATATATTCATCTGTCAAAGGGTGAATGCTATCACTGAAGTGTAAAGTGGAGATGATACTGCAGTGCTGTTTAACATCTTTGTCAGTGACATGGACAGAGGAATCAGTGCAGCCTCAGCAAGTTTGCAGATGGCACCAAGCTGTGTGGCATAGTCGACTTGCTAGAGGGCAGGGATCCATCCAGAGGGACCTGGACAGGCTGCAGAGGTGTGCCCAGGCCAACCTCATGACATTCAACAAGGCCAAGTGTAAGGTCCTGCACCTGGGTAGGCACAATCCCAAGCACAACTCCTGGCTGGGTGGGGAATGGCTGAGAGCAGCCCTGAGGAAAAGNTGGACAAGGCCTTGAGGGACCTGTTCTAGTAGGAGGTGTCCCTGCCGATGGCAGAGGGTTGGAACTAGATGATCCTTGAGGTCCCTTCCAACCTTACCATTCCATGATTCTATGATTCTGTGTTCAACATAAAACCCAAATGCATCTCTCAACTGTAGAGATACTAAACAGCTTTTTCACAGTGCATAGATGTGCACACCATACAGATGTTTAACTCCACCTCTGGTCCTTCTATTCCAGTTGTAGCAAGTGTACAAGGCAAATATAAAAGGTACCAGATGGCTGTCATGGTATGACTGTCCTTTTCTATCCTTCCTAAATGGGGCAGGTCTTACTCTTTCTGAAGATTCTGCCTTCACACATTGCTGTGGATGTGGACAATTCCTGGCTTCCTTGAAGTGAATGGCTAAGCTGTAAGAATGGTTAGCAAGTGGTTGCCTTCTTGTGATGCTTTCAGAAATGCTCTGTGGTTTTCTTTGAATGGCAAAGAGGATGCTAAAGTTTGTTGTGGGAACTGGAAAGTCAAGCAGGAGAGCCAAAGAGAGTCCTACCAAAAATGCCACCCTGGGCACTGCTTCAAACAGTTTCTCTGAATTGGGTGGTATGGGCTAGAGGGTAATTTGGCAAATGTTTGTCATCAGCATGTTGACCTTTTGTAGTTTTATTGTGTTTAGTTGCACGGTGAAAACTTACCAGTTTGTAGTTTTGTGATGATGTCTACACTTAGGTGTGTCTGACAGTCCTAAGAGAAAAGCTGTCCTGAGTGGGACTTGTGGTTCTTTCTGAAGGTATACAGCTTATTGATTGCTGGGTGCTCCTTTTCTGCAGTGCTTTACTTAAGATATTGGCACTTGCTATGTAAAAAAAAAAAATAATTCTTTTACTGTACTGTAAAATTTGCTAAGCTGTAACAGCTAAAGGAAAGAATAACTGTCCAGTGTATGAAGCTGGCATTTCCTAATCCTTGGATTCAACTGGTTGCCCTAACTGAGATACGCTTGAAGAGATTGTTTTCAGGACTGTGTAGGCTTCAAAGTTAGGTCTGTTAAATATGATTTGAATTGACCACCCAAAATCACCAGCTGGTTTTGAAAACTAAGCTGGTGGTTGTTGTTGTTGTTGTGAGAACAGTGGTAAATACAAGGTAAGCCATAAGCATTGCCCAGACATCTATCACTGAAAGGAAGGAAGAGAATTAAAATTAATTCATTGTGTGATCCTTCTTGGGGACTTCAGAAAAGAGCTGGAGATGGGTATGTGTTAGCAATGATGCTGAACATGTACATGGTCTGGCTCTTTGTCTCATTATCTGGACTAAGCTTAAACCAGAGCAGGATTTAGGCATGGAAGTCCAAGTCTCAGGTCTTGCTTTTGATTGTCCATTCAGACTTCCCTGAATCATAGAATCATAGAATGGTAAGGTTGGAAGGGACCTCAAAGATCATCCAGTTCCAATCCCCTGCCATAGGCAGGGACACCTCCCACTAGTACAGGGCACTCAAGGCTTCGTCCAACCTGGCCTTGAACACCTCCAGGGAGGGAGCAGCCACAACCTCCCTGGGCAACCTGTGCCAGTGTCTCACCACCCTCACTGCAAACAACTTCCTCCTAACATCCAGTTTCAATCTTCCCTCTGTCAGTTTAAACCCATTGCCCCTTGTCCTGTCATTACAAGATCTTGTCAATAGTCCCTCCCCAGCCTTCCTGTAGCCCCCTTCAGTTACTGGAAGGCTACTCTAAGGTCTCCTCAAAGCCTTCTCTTCTCCAGGCTGCAGAGCCTCAACTCTCTCAGCCTGTCCTCATAGCAGAGCTACTGCAGCCCTCTGAGCATCTTCGTGGCCTCCTCTGGACCCACTCAAACAGTTCCATGTCCTTCCTGTGCTGGGGGCTCCAGAACTGCACACAGGACTCCAGGTGGTGTCTGATGAGAGCAGAGTAAAGAGGGAGAATCCCCTCCCTTGCCCTGCTGCCCACACTGCTCTTGATGCAGCCCAGGACTCAGTTGCTGTCTGGGCTGCACTCGCACTGCAGGCTCATGTTGAGCTTTTCATCACCCCGGACCCCCAGGTCCTTTTCCTCAGGGCTGCTCTCCAGCCTTCACCCTGTAGCCTACAGCTCTAAAACTTCATCTGAATGGTCAGGGTGCACCACACCTCTCATGGCCCAGGACAGCGCTGAAATTCAGAACTGCAGCCTGGCTTGGCATCATCTCCATCAGATCTGCCAGAAGTAGACTCTGGGGAAAAAAAGGAAAAAGAAAAAAAAAATGGAGGAGTAAATTAAAAAAGACAGGGAGATGTTGTTCTTCCAGGAGTTGAATAGTCTCTCTGATAGTTGAAGTTGCTTCTCTTGTGATGTGTTGATCTCCTGGCCAAATCCCACAGTGCTTGCTGGATTCTTATTCAAACCAGTTTCCTCTCAATTCAGCTGGATCTCTCTTTGGCAGAGGTCTGCAGGAACTGCCTTCCTCTTATTTAAAGTTAGAACAGAATTTGAGAAGTAAACAATTCAAATGGTTGGGTTAAGTGCAGAAAAAATCCTCATAATGGCATACCCTGAATCTGCAAAACCACGTGCCATTCTCTGTTCTCTGCAAAGTTAAACATCTTACAACATTATTTGCTAAGCTGGGGCCATGATTATGAAGCTGTTCTTCTACTTGTTATTGAAAGCATCTGAGATGAACATTGTTCAACACCTCTTGACTTCAACTCAGTAAACAGGCCACTGAGAAAAAACATTTTTTGGCAAAGAGGAAGGCTTGCTGCTGTTGGGGTACATCCTTCTGCCAAGAGGCAGCCTGTGCAAAGACATCCAATCTGACAAGCAAGAAACCCAAGGCTGAACTGAGTCCTGGGCTCCCCAAGAGCTAATGTACTGTGTGACTGAAGTCACTGCTGTGCATATGGTTGTTACTTGGCTTTTTGCTCAGATAGTTACTTTCTCACTGGAAAATAACCAAAGAAGTGTTTGGAAACTTCCATAAGTGAATCACTGGGAAGAATTTGTGCTGCCTAGCCATATATAAAAGGGTGGGGGGGATGGGGGGGGAAGGGAGAGGTGTTGGTGTTTTCGTTTTTACAAATAGATCTGCAAAGATGAATTGCATTGCACCATTTGATGAGAAAAGTGTTCATTCTATTCCAGTGGCATTCGACTTGAGATCTGCTGCAGAGAGTCCAATGGAGAACCATGAGGTTGACAGGGGGACTTGAGCATCTCCCCTATGGAGAGCTCTGGGGCTGTTTACTCTGGAGAAGAGGAGGCTGAGAGGAGATCTGATCAGTGTGTACAAATATCTGAGGGGTGGGTGTCAAGTGGAGGGGGCCAATCTCTTTTCAGTGGTACACAGTATTAAGACAAGGAGCAGTGGATACAAACTGGAACACAGATGGTTTCACCTCAACATGAAGAAAAACTTCTTTAGAGCGAGGGTGATGGAGCACTGGAACAGGCTGCCCGGAGGGGTTGTGAAGTTTTCTCTGGATGCATTCCTGTGTGGATTGCCCTGCATGATCCTGCTTTGGCAGGGGGGTTGGACTCAATCTCTGGAGGTTTCTTCCAGCCTCTAAGGTTCTGTGATTCTGTGAATGCGTACTAACTGATCAAAGCTTGGGATTCACCAGGAAAAGCTAGGCAGAGGGATAGATGTCTTTACTATAAAACCATGGCTTGAGCAAAGCTCTTTGCAGCATGAAGAGGTGGGGAACCACCAACTGAAAGGCAAAAACCTGGTGTTTTCTATCACCTTTGTGCGTAGTTGAAAATAGGTTGTATGGCAGACTTGAATCCACTTTCACCCCCAGTGTTATTAGGGTTTTGTGTTCAACTTCATCTTGTTATCCAACATCTGGTTTGCCATCAGCAGTACATTGCAGGCATACTATCCCTTGATACTCTTACTGAAGCACAACAGAAGTTGAAAAATACAAAGTTTTCAAAGCAGACTTCCCTCACCAAGAAGTGTTTACAGAGAGCTGGTCTGAAGGGAAAAAGGCCATCCTGCACTTTGACAGAACAAACGCTGCCGCACAGCAGTCAGGCAGTGATCTAAACAGACCTTTGCATGCCCACTGAGTTAAGCAGACATTGTTCCCTCACTGACAGAAGTACTACTTCCTGACCTGTGATTTTTTCCAAGTGTCGCTTAGGGGTTATAAATAGCCAGCAGGAGGGAGCGGAGAGAAGATGACTTAACTTCTGCCCACTGAGCACCTGGATGTTTCTCCTGCCTGGCAAAGGGGACCCATCACTGACTCTGCAGGCTCAGAGTGCTGTCAGGCCACAACTCTGGGGAGCTGCTCAACGTGAGATGTGCCTCTCGTGTGGGTGTATGGATACCCTGGCTCCCAGATTTCTCTAGGCAACATTTGGTCCTCTAAACTGTCTCCTCTTGCTTTTTCTCAGGGCCTCGCAGTGACTGTTCTTGTGCAGTTCGGTGCCAGTCAGCTCCACCCCACCTCCTCTCTCTTGCAGATTCCCACAGTGTCCTAAAACGCTAGCTGGCAAAAACCTTCCGCCTGTGTGTGTCAAACATGTGCCTTTGTTTGGGTGACGACACGTGCCTGTATTTGCTGATGGTGCCTTAGCTGCCTGGTTCTGTAAGCAGTTTCACTGACTCCTCCAAGGAGCTGTGGAGAAGAGTGATACTTGCACTTCCCCCTCGCTTCCACTTCAGTATGCTTTAGCCCAACCTGAACTATTTTAGTGAGAAGACTGAGATAAGCAGCAATTGCTCATATGATGTGTCACACCATAAACTTCAGGAAATTAATTCATTCCAACAGTGCAATTCCAGGACCTGGGTACCAAAGCTACAGCCTGTTGCCGTAACATTTATTTATTTACACAGCATAGGTTTAACCAAAAGTGAAGTACTGAACATCAAGAGCCACCGTTGCTACATATTCAGAATAATTACTTGCTTTCTAATTATTTGTTTTAATTGTTATTACTTCTGTGCAAATACTGGATGAAAATTCAAGTCAGGAAATAGGCAATGCAAAGACAAAGAGCTCTTACTGGAAACTTGGGAGAGGAAAACTGAATAATTGGCACGTCTTGGGTAGGCTGTGAAAACTTGAATTTATTATGGTTATCTAATATCTACTGTGTTCTCTTTAATGAATGCCTTTTCCTCCAGCATGAATCACATTTTCAGGTATATGTACACACAATCTACACCATACCAGGAGGCTGTGAATATTAGATGTGTCAGGGTGTATTTGGTCTTAACCTTAAATATGGTTAAGCTTAACTTAACTTTTAAGATTAACTTAACTTTAACTTTACCTTGATCTAACTCTGAGTGAACTCAGAATCAGGGATGCTTAGTTAAGTCAATCCTGGACTAACTGAATACAGAGTTTGATCCCTAGAATTCCTCTGTATGCTTTAAAATAAACCATAAATCAGACAAAAATCCAAGAAACCAAAACCAAAAAAAAAATCCATAGGAGCTCTGCCTGACTCTGACTTCTTTGCACAACCCTTGTACAATTAAATGCATTTCATTTAGCATAGCAAAGTAATCCTACAAGAGACCAAAGGACATAGAACTGCAGTGCAAGGGAAAGAGCATTGCCTTAGGAGAAGAGAAAAACAAGTGGAAGAGGTAGCAAGGAAGATGACCCAGGTGGAACAGAGAGGAACAAAAGCTAGAAGCTGTTATGAAGAACATCCAGATGAAAGTTTTTATGCTGCTTGTGTGTTTGAGTCAACTACAGGTTTCTTCAGATATATAGAGGTTTCTTTAAAGACCCTGGCTTTTGAATAGCTCCTGAGACTAAGAGAGGGTGAATCTGTCTGATGTTTCTGGGGTGTCCTGTGCTGCAAGATGGACCTAGGAGAGGATTCAAGGTCTCATGATCAGAGGGCTGGAGCANCAAGAACAAGCAGTATCACATCACAGCTAGCTTTCCACCTGTTGTGGGGGATGCAGCTCTGCCATGGCCTTACCTGGTGTTTTACTCTTCTCTTTCCCCTATGAAAAGCTTTGCCAAAGCCAAACTGTTGTTTCCACCTTTGTCAGCTCTGCCTGCTCTGCTGGTGGATCTCTCAGGCTCAGTGCAAGGAAGCTCGAAGGGAGAAAGGTACCTTGGAATCCAGGGTGGATCTGAAGGCATTTTTCTTGTCTGCTGAAACAATTAGAGTAGCTGACCAAGTGTCTGTCAAAATCCAAGGCAAAATTTGCCCTTAAGGCCCAGAAAGCTGATTCTTTGTGACAGTGAAAAAGTTGTCAAGTCTCTGTCTCCTGGATCCTGGGTGGTTGTCCCTTTCTCCACAGCTGTGCTCAGCCTGGACAGCAGATGTGCACACATGTAGTAATGTGCTTTTTTCGAGTCAATGAATTGAGGATGATTTACCAACACAAGTAATGGATTGCTGCTCTATACTATTGATAATCCATGGTTTGTATCCTGCAGCTGTGGAAAATACCAACTTGGGTTTTTTTTTTTCTAACATGTTTGCAGAGATTATGTTGTGCTGCCAACAAACAATCTGGCATCTCATGTTTCTATAACCCATGAATTTGTTTGTCCTCACCAAAATAACTTCTGTGGTTTGCTGTCTACATAATCCATGCAAGCCTTTCTGTGTTCTATCTCATTAGATGAAAGAATGTACTAATTTAAGACTGTTTCCTTGGTGAATCACCTAAGGCTTTCAAAAATGGTGAAGTTAAGCTCTGATTTACTGTTGTTTTATCTTGTAACTAAATGATCTTTCTTCAGTGTGTCAGGAATGTAGCTTCCAGGCGTTTATGGTCCTGGTGCTGCTCTGCCTTTCACCCAGGCAGCTGTCTCATGCGTGGTATTCAGCCTTACCTCTTTATCAATGGTATTTCATCAGCATGATCTTTTAGCAGTAGAAAGGTATCCAAACAATAACATACTGAACCATACTGACTACTGGCTCTGAGGCCAGACTATAAAGCCCCAATTCCTCTGGTTTTATTCTTCTATTCCTCTGCCGATAAAATTTGACTTAGATTCGAGGCATTGATGTCATAAGGTTTGGATCTGGTTTTGTTGTTGTATTTCCAGACCACATTTTTTTGTTCTTGATAGGCAAACCAAAATGTTTGCTAATCTAACCTTTCCCTTCACTTGCAGGAAAAATGAAGGTAAAGCTGGTGAGGCTGAGAGCTGTCATGTGCTTGTGTGCTTGGCACTTTCTCAAGCTTGGAAGGCAGCCAGATATGTTTTGAAAAAGTTTGTCTCGTAGCTGCTGAAGGGCAGCAGCCCTCAGCCCTGTGGATTGTCACAACTTAGTTTGCCATAGTTGAGAGTGAATTTGCAGTGAGTAGTTAGCTCATCAGCCGTGACTAGGGATGTTCTGTGCAAGCTGGAGATGGAGGGAAGCTGCTTGGGCTTGTGCTGTTGTCTGGCTGTTACAGCTAGGATAAATAAAACTCTTGAGGTTTTCCCTACATTTGTTACTCCTTCTTGTTGTGGGAGTAAGGTAATGCACGAGATCCTATAAGGCCAAATCGGGGCAGACAGTGAAGGTGTGGATGCAGCACCTTTGTGCCTCCATCTGGCAGGGCATTTTCTCTGTGTTTTGTTGGACCTGTACCCATGCAAACATCCTGTAAAAGTCGGTTTCATACAGGAATACCAAGTACTGTGTCTCTCTGCTCTCATTCTGACAAACAAGCAGCTGTCACTTGGGTAATGATGGGCAAACTGCAGGGCCCTGGGGTGAAGAGCTTCCTTTGTTGCAGAGCTCTGAGAAGATGCCCAGGAGGAGGATTTTGTGGTGCCTTTTGTTGCTCAGTTTGGCACAAGCTGTTAAATCTTTGTCTAGTGCAGATGACCTGGAAGTCTGCAGAACCCAATCTAAACAATAAATCTCAATAAATAAGTGTCTCTAAATTTCAGGCAGAAAAAGACAGATACTTTTATTGCAGCTATTTAGCAAGTCCATTAAGACAACAAAAGGAACCAAATTCTTCCAAGTGTAGTGCAGAGCAATATCCTAGATATCCTAGCCAGTCCCAACCTTTTGTCCTCTTGTTCTTGTTGTGTTCTGAACAAGCAGTGTGAAAGGAAGCACTTGGATAGGTGCTAGCAGTTTCTGTGTCAAAGATTGTGGTGCAGTCTCTTTAGTTTTACTATGTACTTTCATGATGGGCTTGGACAGCTGTGAGCAGGTGTGTCACTGAAAACTCAACGTTTTGCCTTCCTGGATTTTGCAGAGTTCTTTGTTTCCACAAGTCACAAGGCAATCATTCATATATATTTTAAAAGAGAAAAAAAAGTGCCAAGAGAATTATTTTGTTTTTCATAGTATGTTTTTATTCTATTTAATCACTCAAAACTAACAGTTGGTTATAGTTTAATAACTTGTCATGGGAACGTATTAGAACATAGAACATTAGAACATTAGAACATAGAACGTATTAGAACATAGAACATTAGAACATAGAAGTCATAGATCCAAAGCCTGGAAAAGTACAGCACAGGAAGGACATTGAAGTGTTGGAGTGGGTCCAGAGGAGGCCACGAAGATGCTCAGAGGGCTGCAGCAGCTCTGCTGTGAGGACAGGCTGAGAGAGTTGGGGCTCTGCAGCCTGGAGAAGAGAAGGCTTAGAGGAGACCTTAGAGTAGCCTTGCAGGATCTGAAGGGGGCCTACAGGAAGGCTGGGGAGGGACTATTGACAAGGTCTGGTAATGACAGGACAAGGGACAATGGGTTTGAACTGGCAGAGGGGAGATTGAAACTGGATGTTAGGAAGAAGTTGTTTGCAGTGAGGGTGGTGAGACACTGGCACAGGTTGGCCAGGGAGGTTGTGGCTGCTCCCTCCCTGGAGGTGTTGAAGGCCAGGCTGAACGAAGCCTTGAGTGAGCTGTACTAGTGGGAGGTGTCCCTGCCTATGGCAGGGGGTTGGAACTAGATGATCTTTGAGGTCCCTTCCAACCTTACCATTCTATGATTCTGTAAGTAAAACTTAAAACTTGTCAACGCCAGCCTCAAGACTCTCTGGGAAAAGAGAAAATAAATGCCCATCATTAAGTGTGCTAAGTGTTTGGATGTGGTTAATGAGATTGCTCTCCAATGCTGCCTTTTTCCTGGCCATGCCTTTTGTGTGTCATTGTACCAAGTTAAAAAAGAAATCAAGAAATCGTTGGTGGGGTTGGAAAAAGGCTTCTCTGACCTGGGCAGTTGTGTATCAGCTGAGACTGACATATTTTATGTTTCTCCTTTTGTAAATGCTTTTTTTTTTTTTAATATAAATTTAAAGCAGTGAATGATTAGTGTGACTGCTAACAACCTCTGTGTTTTCATTAGGTGGCAGTGAAAGTGATTGACAAGAAAAGAGCCAAGAAGGACACCTATGTCACCAAGAATCTGCGACGGGAAGGGCAGATCCAGCAAATGATTCGCCACCCAAATATTGCTCAGCTGCTAGATATACTAGAAACTGAAAACAGCTACTATCTTGTCATGGAGCTGTGCCCTGGTGGCAACTTGATGCACAAGATCTATGAGAAAAAAAGACTTGAGGAGCATGAAGCACGCAAATATATCCGGCAGCTCATCCTGGCAGTTGAACATCTTCACCGGGCAGGAGTAGTGCACAGGTAATCTTAAAAACCCTCTCTGGTAAAATTTACCTCAGACCTTCTAAGTGATAGTCTGGTATTTATTTGTATAGTTGTGATGGTTTGGGAGTTCTCTGCCTCCCCCCTTTAGTAAAATCACCCAGACTAGACTCAGCCAGCTGGAAGTTAAGGGCTGAAGCTCTATTTACAGCTCAGCACAATGTACAAGCAGAGATATACACAATAGACAGGAATAGTTACAGAAATATACAAGTTAAAGGTAATAGAGAAACACAATCCCCCTCCCAGAAATCAGAGACCCCAGGAGGGGCTCCCAACCAACCTTCGACCTTCTTCCCACTCCTATACCTTACCCCAGGGTTTGCCTTACGTGCAAGGTGAGTTTGGAGGATTGGGCAGGGGGGTTAGAAACAGAGTAGTTAGTTAGGTTAGCAGCAGAGAGGAGAAGACACACTGGCTCCCAGAGAGACCAAGAGACTCTTTGTTATCTATATTTGTGTTCTTGTTCTTACACATCTCAGCAAGCCTATGAGTGAAGTAGACATCACCATTGTTTGCTTTTCACAGCCTGTAATATAATTCTTTTCATTAAAATGTTCCAGTTAGCCTCAAACCAGCAGAACAGTAAAGAAACTTCCTTATAAATACCTATTGATGATAGTTTTTTTGGCTGGTCATTATAATATCATTTAGATGTTCATGTTTTAAACATCAGAAAGTGTCTGCAGAAAGCAGATAGGTAAGTGTGTAGCTTCAGGTGAGTACACAGGAGTCATGCCTGTGCTTTGCAGAAGTAGGAGTCTTTCTTGCAAGTAGCACTACCCTGCCTTTTCAAAGCCCTGTACCAACATCACTTAATGAGTCTTTTCAGTGTTTCTTTAAGAGGTGGTTGTGTCTATTATTCTACTGGTGGAAATACAGTAGTATTAGGAGATGAACTGATTTGCCCAAAACCTTGCAGTGACATAACTGGGACGATTCCTGAGTGTAACCATGGATTTTTCTTGCTTCTTGTTTCTGCTCTTTCCATTTGTAATATTGCCAAAATAGAACCTCAAAAGTTTGAACACATGAAGTATGATGATGCAGAGTATGCACCCATTCAATTCACCTCACATGTCTTCTTAGGGAAGATCTGGAGCTGTTGCAATGCATGACTTTGTTTCTGTAGGACCTTTATTCAGTCAGTGCATAAGCAGGATGTGGATATGCTTGCAGGAGTATGCTATGGTGTTAAAAGTTTATTTGGGGTTCAGGGGAAACAGGATAAGTTAATCAGAGAGATTTGCTGTTTGAGGAGCAGCTGCTTCTGCCTGAAGTCCCTGAGCAGCAAATGGTAGAGGCTGGGAGAGTGCAGGTGGAGGTACTACATGTGATTGCCTGTGCCTTTCTCTGCTTACGTAATCTTGGCTGCTATGGAGACAAGAGGTTGGTGGGCTGGGTGGACTTTTGGTCTGAGGCAGTATGTTTCCTCTGCTGTTCTTAGGTGTGTGTATTTATAGGGTATTGTCTAAGAAGGAGGCTCTACTTTCTAACTTTGGGACAACTGGTGTTAAGTCTGGACTCCCACATACTTCCCCTCTGATGCTGAGCAAGTTGTGTAGGCTTCATCCTCATAGGTTATGTATGCATGTCATAAGAGCTAGACACCTGAGTACTTTTGAGGATCTGAGGCTTAATTTACTTGTCTCCGCTGGCTCTAGAAGTTGGAGAGCTGTTGTACACACTTGTCCACTGAGTTGCTGTGCAGGCAGCTAGCAAACTGCCTAAGGGCAGCCCCTAGCTGTGCCTAGCTGTATGCTGAGATGCCTATGTAGTGGAAGGCTAACAGGCCTATAACATGTCCTAGCTTGCCCCACCCTTCTGCTGATGGGGGAAGCAAGAGTGGGAGGAAAATAGAGGCTTGGGCCATTAAGTGATAAACAGGTACCCACAGGTGTTCAGGTACTTGTTAGTGTCTTGCCCAAACAAGGGTAAGCAAGCCCTGCTATCACCTGATATGGGCAGGTTTGCAAATGCCATTCTGATTGGTGAATCTCTGTGGCCAAAGGAGCCATCACACTCGGGCAAACAATATAAATTGAGCTAAGTTGCAAGCAGCTGTGCTGCCTCTGTCTCTCTGCTCTGCTTCAGTGTGTGCTGCTCTGCTCTGACAATGTGCTCTGCCTCACTGCTCTCAGCTTGGACAAAGTGTTCTGCTCTGCCTTGTGCTTCAGATCAGCTTAGCCCTGATGTTTTGGGCTAGAACTACCTGGAAACATACCTCAATTTACCAAGAGAAGACATTAAGTGCCTCACAATGTGGTGAGAAGTGCTACTGACACTGTGCTCTCTGCACATCTGCAAGAGATCTGCCTGCACCTCGGCAAACCTCCGTGCCAAGAGGAACCAGGATCAGGTCAGAGATCATCTGCCTCTTTTCCAGCACCCTGCTAGAGCCTCTCAACAGCTATCAGTATGCTGAGCAGTTCCAGTACTGCTACAAAGGAGCCAGGGACTGTCTCAAAAGTTCTTCTTCACTGCAGTGAGTAGAACAGACTTTGCCTAGGGCTCCAGGTTGCCTATTTATAAATGGGGCAAAGCCATTTTGTGGCTAAACCTTTCCAATTTTCTGATTCTCCTAAATGAATGTATTGCCCGTAAGCATCCTTGTGAAGATTTCCCTGACCAAATTAGAACCCAAATTTAACTGGTGTGTACATAGTTTGTGGGCGAGGCTTTTCAGAAATAAAGTAACTCCCTATTTTATAATTCCTGCCTCATTAATTGCCCCAAATAAATCAGCCTACCACTGTGCAATGCTGTTAGGTGCATTTGACTTGGTGGAACTCCATGTGCTCTGAAAACTGCTTTTATTTTTGTCTTGAATCTTTGTGCTCCCTGTGATTCCAAAGTGGTAGGTGCTACACGCACATTAAACCTCGGGTGTACTGAGATCCTACCATGAGCTAAATTTTCTAACATAAATACTTGAGGAGCCACTGGGTCTGTTCTGTAGGTTCTGTATTAGCAGCTGTGCTGCCAAACTCTTTAAGTTATTAACCCCACAGTTTGGAGCATGGAAAAGGAAGAAGTCTACTTATTGCTTTAAGGGATTAGTTAGTATCTGGTATGTACAGAGAGAGTGGGATGAAAAAGGTCAAAGTTTCTGAGATGAGCAGAAAAAGACCCATCAGGAGCAGATGAATGTGTTTAGTTTTCAATAGCAGTATTGAGTTCAGCAGCAGCAGTTCCTCTCCCTGAAAAAAATTACCTTCTTCATAGAGGCCGAAGCACTTAGAGGGACTTAGAAGACTTGATTTTGACTGCTGTGTTTTTCAGAGAGGATTCAAACCCACATTTTCTACAAAAATACCTTGTTTACTAGGTACAACCTAGAATCAGCAGGCTGCTGTGTTGGGAAGAAGGCAAAGCTTTGGAGTCATAGAATCATGGAATGGTAAGGTTGGAAGGG
>WBNM01007316.1:25190-41494 GCA_013399055.1 Ramphastos sulfuratus
CCAGAACTGCACACAGTACTCCAGGTGGTGTCTGATGAGAGCAGAGTAAAGGGGATGGAAGCCCAAGGATTCTGAGTTCCCTTATGGATGCTGCTAGTGTTATTTTTTTCCCTTTACCCCTTCTTTGTCTCTGCTTTCTCCACGTACATAAGCACAGCCTGTTGACACTGAAGTGTGAGGAACCTTTGTGAGTGGAGGGAGGAAGCAACCCTGGAAATACTGACATGCTCTGCTGCATGTGGCAGCTGAGCTCTGTCTGTTCATCCCCATGGCACTTGGATTAATCCTTACCCTAAAGGTAGCATAGCTTGTCCATTCTGTTTCTCAAATCATAGCATGGCTCAGAGCTTGTTCTTGGGAGTCTCCCTTCTGGGTAATGAGCAGGTCCAATTCTGCTTAAACTGATAGAATCTGACAGACTCACAGGCAATATATTAGCAGTATTTTCTGTAGCTTAACCATTCAATGTCTTGACTTATTCTGCAAAGAGAGTATATAGAGCAGTGTGGAGATGCAAGAAAAAACACTAGTGACACGATCCAGATTTATTCTCCTGGCTGTCTTCAAACAGAAGAAGGAGAAAGAACAATACTTATCCCAGAAGTTGGCCTTCAGCATCCTGGGATGTTGACCGTGTCCACTCTAAAAACAGACTACTCAATTGGTAACTGAAGAGGGGGAAGAAATAGCGCAGAAGTATGATTCATGCTCACCCTGGATGCAGAGGCAGTGTTCTGTTGTTGTTATTGTTGTTATTTTTAAAGCAGGTAAAAATAACAGCACTTCCATCTGCGTGGGGATCTGTGGGTGTTCTCATTCACTGCATGTGAAACAAAACATGGCATCCTAGGCCAGAAAGTGCTTTACTCGCTCTGAATGCTTTCATCCTGTGCGTTGAATGGGGCATGACATTGAAAAGTGTTCACTGACTATTTTATTATCAAAAAATAACTGTTTTTGTCTGCATTATTCAGAGAGTATTATAGATGGTTTACACTGTTCTATAACTCAGGATTAAAAAAAAAGCCACACGAATGATGTGGGTTTGGGAGTTACCCGNTAGACATCACCATTGTTTTCCTTTCACAGCCTGTAACATAATTTTCTCTATTAAAATATTCCAATTAGCCTTAAACCAGCACAACGAAATAGTTCAAGTTGTGTGAAGTTTACTTAGGGTGTTTGAATGATGTTATTCAGTAAGCTTCCTTAACTAAAATCAAGACCTGGCCTGACAGAAAAGCACTCTGATCTTTGAACAAGAGCTGGGACCCAAGGCTCAGTGGAAATGCATCTGTTAAGAGGCACTGATGTGTGAACAGTCTAAAATAAAAAAACTTCAAGAAACATAATTGTATTTAGAGAGGTTTAAAAAAACCCACCCCAAACCCTTCTGTTTGAATAGATGAGTTTTTAAATTTTAAATATTTCATCTGCTGTGAGGGATGAAGGCTTCAGGTTCCTGAGTGCAGGAGCTATGTCTTCAGTGAGGAGTATCCAAGGTTCATAACTTGCTGGCTGCTCACTGAAAAAGAAATGATGCTATTCTAAATATAATTTCATGTAGTCACTTGTGTTTCATTCCTTCTATCAGAAGAGGTGGTTGGTTGCTAAAAATACGCTAGCAACAAGCTCAGCTGTGAATCAGGTAGGAATATTTATCTTTCCCTCTGACACTAGAAAACAAACCCAACTGGCAGTATCTGGCAAGGCTTTCTTTTTTTTCAGAGGGTGTTTGCATAGGCCTTCATGCTGTCAAAAAGCAAGATGAACACTTGCATCCCTTGGGAGTGCAAGGACAACAGAAAAATGAAGCTAAAGCCATGGTGCTTGCCGCTGCATCCCGCAGGAAATTCTCAACAAGCCTTTTAAAGTAATTTTAACAGAATGCAATCCCATTCAGTGCAATTACTGTCAGGATGTCAAAGAAAAGAATTTATTAATGTATTGGTGGCAGATAGCTTTCTGTGTTCTCCCTTTTTCTGTCTTCCAAGCAGCGTATTTGTACCTTCCACTGCTATTCTGTAATTAAAAGCAGGATTTTGCAAGACACAAAAGGCCCCTGCGGTTCTGAGCAGAGATTGTTTCTATGATCTCTTTCCTTAGCAGAGTAAGGTGGTGCCACAAGATCCAGTTGCTCAGGGTGCTATGGGATTCTTGCCTTGGTACCCATTACATTGGCATGTTGGCTTTGATAACTTCCATCCTATTAATTTTTAGTGCCAGTAGTCTGGTTGCTGATGCAATATTTATGACAAATCCTGCGCTACAGAACAAAGTCCCATTTCGAAATGCAAAGCTGGTTTGTTTTTCTGCTTTATGTCAGATTCAAAATTACCTTTGGGCATTCTTCCTTGAAATACTCAGCTGTAAACAAACTAAACATTGTTTTAGTGAAGACAGTAGACTGGATTCCTCTTTTTCAGAGGTGAAAACATTGAATTTACTGACATTGTGACTGGTACAAGAGTCAGGTGCAGTAAATAATGTTTTGATTGCAAAGCCTTTTAAAGTACACTGCCATGATGATGAACCAAAATATCTGCAACCTTTCTAGCTCTTGCATGGGGCTAGAAAGTGGGTTCATGGTGTGGTATTTAAGGACTGATTTTTCATGGTGCTGTGCTGGTTAAAAATAAGATGCAGGAGACAGCAGCCAACCACTGCTTGCTTTGCAGCTGCTTGCTGGTAAAACCTTCCTTCTCATACCTCTTCCCCCAGACAAGAGATAAAGTGTGAAATGCAAAAAAACTTTAATTTTCTTGTCTGATGTCTGCAATAACATTGAATAAGCTTCTTTCAAAAGCAGGCTGAGCTGACAGCTGTAGCTCTGAGCAAATCCAGAGAAAAATCAACCCAATCAACCCCAGAACATACTCCCAAACAAACCATCCCATGAAGAAGGCAGGAAGACTGGGGAGGGACTATTGACAAGGTCTTGCAATGACAGGACAAGGGGCAATGGCTTTAAACTGGCAGAGGGGAGATTGAACTTGGATGTCAGGAGGAAATTGTTTGCAGTGAGGGTGGTGAGACACTGGCACAGGTTGCCCAGGGAGGTTGTGGAGCACAGAAGCACAGAATGTGATCTTCAATCACATTCGGTCTGTGGTCCTGGCCACGGGTACCTGCCACCTCTGTGCCCTGCTGCCAGTTAATTGGGCTGCCCAGGGATCCTACCTAGTACCCAAGAAAGGATCCACATCTGCATAGCAGTGGTTCTCCATCTGTCACAGAATGGTTTGAGTTGGAAGGGACCTTAAAAATCATCTAGTTTCAGCCCTCCAGTCATGGGCAGGGACACCTACTACGCCGAGTTGCTCAAAGCCTTATCCAGCCTGACCTTTGAACACATCTGGGGAAGGGAGCATCCACAACTTCCCTGGGCAACCTGTTCCAGTGTCTCACCACCCTCACTGTAAATAATCTCTTCCTAATATCCAGTCTAAATTGATTCTCTTCCACCTTTAAGGCATTCCCTGCAAGCCCTTGTAAAANTGAACTGACCCCCACTATAAGGTCTCCCTGGAGCCTTGTCTTCTCCAGGCTGAACCAACCCGACTCTTGCAGCCTCTCCCCATAGAGGAGGTGCTCCAGCCCTCTGTTCATCTTTGTGGTCTTCCAACAGCTCAAAGCCCATCTTGTGTTGGAGTTGCCAGAACTGGACACAATACTCTGGCAGGGATCTCATGAGGGAGAGGAGGGGAATTGCCTCACTTGTCCTGCTGGTCACACTTCTTTTGATGCAGCCCAGGGTGTGGTTGGCCTTCTGGGCTGCAAGTGCACATTGCCAGCTCATGTTGAATCTTTCATCAGCCTGCACCCCAAAGTCCTTCTCCCCCAGACTGCTTAGTCTGGGGATTTTTAGTCTGGTTTTGCACACTTTTTGCTTCACCTTTCTCAGGCTGGTTTGCATGGGACCTTCTCATGGGGTCATATCAAGGAGTAAAAACCTGTTGTCTTAGCTTTCGGTGTCACACCAAAAAAATGTGCTTTCATATTGACAAGAGTTGACAAAAATGTGTTGCATATGGACTGTTAGATCAGTTACCACTCACTAGCAAATCTACTGAGAATAGCCATATGGGTAAACATCTTTAATTAACCACGTCTGATGGCACTCTATATTGAGGCTGTGTTTAATTATTTTTTTTCCTCTGGTAGTGTTAAAATGCCCTGTAATGTTTACCTTTAATTTCAGGGTTTCTTTTTTTTTTGCTTTTAATAATTTAAAATATATTTTCTTGTGTTTATTTTTAGCCTTCCTGTCGCTCATTCATTATTTTAATTCCCTCTGTGCCTTTTCTTCTCAACTTACCGCTTTCATCTTTCACTTACCATTATTCTTAAAGCTTGGCCTCTTCTTAGCTAATGTTTAATATACTCAGAGTTTCCAAGTGGTCTCTCTCTCCTTCCTTTGAGATGTTGTACTGAGCATTGCAGTGTATGACCCAAAGCTCCATGTGTTTCTATTGATTTCAGTCTAGTTTTGATTTTGTTTGTTTGTTTTTTCCTCTTTTTTTCCCTCTTTCCAAAACTGTTTTTTAATCAAATTTTCCTGTCAAATTCCCATCCCTGGTATCTTTCTATCACACTGTCTATGGAAACCTGCACCTGCAAGCAATAAAGATGCGAGACTTGAAGACATAAGCCCTTTTTTGGCAGTGCAGGGAAGCAGAACTGGGTTAATCCAAATCCATCTGGCAGATCATGTCACCCTTGTATCAAATAATTTCTCAGCAACAGTTGCCCTGCTTGGAGGATGCAGGGCAGTGAGTCTGCAGCACCGTCACAGCGCATGGGCTCTGCTGAGGATGAGGAGAGGGATGCTGTGGGTGCCATCTGGGATAGTGGGGTATATAGCTTGGAGCTGATGCTCACTCTTGGAGTGGGAGCAGGGCTGGATCTTTCTTGAAACAAATGTGGTTGCATCTCTGTGATGGTATTTGAAATTATCTGTCACTTTTGAAATGGTTGCTTTCCTGTAGTGGGTAACTGCTGGAGGAGGGAACAGAATCCCCTCGCCCTGTCTGTCAGGCTGTGCTTTAATAACTCAGTTGTTACATTGCTTCTCCAAGAGAAGGACTGAAGGCAGTCCACTCCTTTGGAGGTGTTTATCTGGGTATACTAGAAAAGCCTGGATCTTGCCCCTGAATACCTGAAATTTGCAAAATACTCTGCTTCTGTAAACTTATATAGTATGTCTCCTGTTTCTTTTTGCACATGAAACAAGGAAAATCTGCAAGAAGTGCTCATAGAGATGTAGAAACATCTGTTTGGAGAAGCTCCATGTAGTTGCATTGATGAAGTGAGTGGCATCCTACTTGCAAGTGCTCTTCTCCCTCAGATTTATTTGAAACACAATATGGGCATAACATGAAATGGAGAGGAACATTTCAAAAGGCTTGGAGTTGGTCACAGCTATTTTTCTTTCTGTGCCAGATCCTTTCTTGTGGAAGTGCCTTGTTTAGTTTGGTTGGTTTACTTGTCTTATTCCATTAAGTCTTATATCTTCATCTGTAATAGATGCATTCCTCATTACTCCCTTTGCCTTACAAAGGCAAAGTACCACGGATGTCACTGACTTCCTGTAATTATAGCTGATAGCTTTATTATCCACATTTTTCTGAGGCATGCTGGGAGAAGCATCACTGCCCATCAGAGCTACTGATATCCTGGCATGATGACTTTTATGTCTGAGTGGGGAATTTTTTTTTCTGATGAAGACACAACCAACTACTAGAAGTCCTGGGCTGCAGCAAGAGCAGTGTGGCCAGCAGGGCAAGGGAGGGGATTCTCCCCCTTCACTCTGCTCTTGTCAAACCCCATCTGGAGTACTGTGTGCAATTCTGGAGNGACAAATTATCTAGCAACCTAAATACTTTTTTCCTATTATAGTTAATGCTTAGTCTGTACAGTTTGGGGTTTGGGGATGCTTTTTTGTGTGTGATCTCTGGAATATTTTTCTTAAGTTGAATATGGCTTAGGAAAGTGCAACCACATTCTTAAGGGGACACCTATAAAACAAGCAATGTGCTGACACACATACCTGAAGAAGTTGGTCATCTTGTAGAAGGAGACCACTTTCCTTTTATCCTCTTTCCCAAAGCTGGTTCAGCCCCTGATCTTTGCATCCTCTAAGGCTTTGTGGGATCATGCAGGGTGGCATGGTGAAGAATGTACTGATGTGGCACTCAGAAAACCTGTGTGGCTTCTTCTCTTGGTTTTGTTACTACTTTTCTGGATGGTATTGGGCAAGTCATTTCAGTCCCTCAGCCTCAGTTTTCACCTCTAGCATATGGGAATGCCAATGCTGACCACCTCTATAATGAGTTTTGATGCCCAGGGAGGGTTAATTGGTCTCCCTTGTGGCCAGTAGCATAAAACAGATATTTGAGTCCTCATATCTCTGCAGAAGGTTTATTCTTCAGCTGTGACTAGTGAGAAGCCTTTGGTTGTGAAGAGTAATGTGAAAGTGACTTCCAACTCCAGAAACATGTATCTGAAGCATTTGCAGTGTGCAAAATATCTGCAAACTTTTAAGTACATGAGAAATTTGAAGAACCTAATTCATTACATGATGACTATAAATGACAAAATCAATTTTCTGGTGTTAAAGTGTGTGAAAGCACTGGTAATTTTAGAAGGGAGGCAATGGATGGAGCTTTCTGCTTTGAAGGTGGACCTGTGTGCACTGATGCAACTATACACTGCTTTTATATATGAATCACTGATGAGAGCAATGGGAAAGCTGCTTTATTATTTCAGATGCTTACTCAAAATATTTTGTTTCTTTCAGGGACTTGAAGATAGAAAATCTGTTGCTAGATGAAGACAACAATATCAAGCTTATTGGTATGAAACCAGTTTGGCAATTCCAGTAATTGATAGTTTCTTTATAAAGAGAGTTTTTGAGACTTCATAATCCTCCATGTGACAACTGCTTATGTGGCTGCAGAGAGGAGCTGAGAGAGTATAGATAGCAATCAAGCTGTTCTTGACAGCATCTTGTGAAAAAAATGTTCCAAATAATTCAGCTTTAACAGGGTATGGGAATAATCTTACATCTTTAAACCCACAGCTTTCATATTCAAATTGGGATTTTGGTAAAGAATTAAAGAATTGACACCACAGAAGTAATTAATTTTATTATCTTGATAATTTTATATTTACTAAGGATTGGTTTCTACCCCCATATGCATATGCTTCCTTTGAAGTCAGTGGGAGTTGCACACATTTTTAGCAGCTGGCAAAACTTGATCCTATATTTATATTTGTTAAATTTGCTTCCAGCACCCAGTATGAAATTGGTTTAGAGGGCTGTTTAAAAATAAAACAAAGATCAATCATAGAATCTTGATTATATTCAGTTATCAGTTGTATGCAGCACTTGATTCATTCAACTTGTGCAGACATTTTAGATTAATGGGTATAGTTCCCTCGTCGCCTTTGCATAACTCCCATTAATATTGACATAGGCATTGGAAAAAAAAAAAATCCCTTCATAAAATAAACCCCAAACATCTGTTTGTATTTATCCCCATGCCTACGCTTTTGCCAACAGCAATGTCTGTGGTTGCAGGCTTAAAAAACTTGACTTACTTTCTTTCTTCAGAAGCTTGCATGATCTGAACAGTGGTGAAAAACACTTAACACTCAGGTCAAATGGATGTTCACTGTAACATAGAAAGCACATTATCTCCAAACAAACAAGAGAAAGATGGTTGCTGAAGTCTGGAATATTAGAAATTTACTTAGGGAATTCAGTCACTGGAAATACTGCCCCAACTTGTAGTCCTTGCTCCGTAGTGAACCAACTGACTCTGGAAAAATAACAGCAAAAGAGATCTCTGCATTACCTCAGCTACAGGTCAAGAGGATACTGATATGTTACCATGAATCATTCATCAGTAATGATAGAAACCACCCATTATCTTGATTTAGCAAATAAGTAAGACCAGATGGTTTGCAACAGTGCTGTATGAACATGTGATAGATTGGAAGAATTTCTCTAACTTCCCTGGTTTGGGGTGTTTGATTACACAATAGCATGTGAACTTGACATCCAAACCCAGACCTAATCAGATGATACATGTACAATTAATACTCATATGCCAAAAATTACTTCAGAACTGTTCTGCAGTTTCATTTGTTTTGGTTACATAGAAAGGTCTCCTCATAGTGGGTGGTGTGGGAAGAATAGAGAAAAGAGGCAGTTCAATCTTTGTAGCCTTGCTAGCATTGAAATAAGTTGTCCTCACATCCGTAGCCTGATGTTTTAAGCAAAGCAGATTGCACACAGTATGTATTTTAAAACAAAGCAATTAAGTCCCACTGTCCAGCTGGGTATGATACAGAAAAGTGAAGCTCGTTTTATTAGTAATCATTTTGCTGTAAGTAAAAGCATATTTAATACCACAGTTAAGGTCATACCTTATCTTGATAGCTATGCTGATGATCTCTAATTCTTGACCCTGAGAAAGCAGTGCCTCTGTCTTCTGTGCTTATGGAGAAAGTTGAAGTGGAAGTTGCAGAAACGAGCTTTGTGTCCCTGGGCAACCTCTCCTCGCCAACCTCTTTTCCAGGTGGTAGCAAAAGTAGTGCTTAAACTGCTGTGCAGCTTTCTGTTGCCATCAGCTTTTTCCAGGACCAGAAAGATTTTTCCAGCACCTATCTGTGGCTGACAAACAGGATAATTTATATATGAAATAACTTACTGCTCTTCCTCCTCCATGCCTGCTCCCTCACTCGGTGCATGGTACAGTGTTTTGTCCAGTCTGCTTTTATAGAAGTGTGTTGGATATGTTGTGTTGTTCTAGAGTTCTGCCCAAGAAGTCATCAGAAATTTCATCCAGGAAGGTTCTTTAGGAGTGAAGAATGTGTTTTGAGGCATTATGTACTGCTTTGCATGCTTCATTGAGGAGACTTTAAGCTACAAAAGCAGCTCACATTAACTGCTTTGAGGTGGGATTTTGCGCAGCAACAAACGCACCAGTACCTAATAAAAGTGCTGCTCTTGTAATAACTGAAATGAAGAAAATTCACTACAAAGGAAAAACAAAAGGTGAACTGAAGGTTAAAAATGTACCAGGAAGCTATTTTGAAAGTCCCTGCTCATTCATGCATTTCAGTGAGAACTGATTGCCTTGAGTCCTCTTCACCTAGCTGCTTCGTGGCACCTTGCTTTTTGTTACTTCTTTTAGTTACACGACAAAGAGGTTTGTCATATATTCTTAGAGTGTTATTAGAAAAAAAAATCCTTTGCTGTGTTAAGTGGACTTAATCTTAGCTGTCTGTTAAGTCTCAAATCTAAGAACATCAAGATTGAAGACATGGAAAATAATTCACTTCTCTTCATCCACCAGTCCATGGTGGTAGATGTCTGATCAAGATGCCATGAAAAGCCACTCACAGGCCATATGAACTCCTTGATGTCCTGCTCAAGCGTCTATAGCACCCAAACGACCCAACCAATACATGGCTTTGCTGACCTCGATGGAGCTCTGCTAGTTGAACTTGTCCACCAGCTTGGTGCTAGGGCTTCTGGTGTTTAAGTAACTCTATTCCAACTGTCACAGCTTCAGAGATAGCCATGTAGCCTTAGCTTCATGTTGATTTCCTGAAGGCGTTAAAGACTGGTAGTGTAATGCGATACTTTGATAGTACAAACCCTGGAGGTGGTGGAGTTTCCGTGTCATAATATTTACTTTGGAAAACCGTGTGGCCTTTGATCTGAATGCTGTAATTAGCTCAGCTTGCTAAAAGAAAGCCCAAGACAGAGTCAGGAATGGCAGTGAACTTATCAGTGCTGGTAGTAATACTCTTATTATCAAGACCAGCAGTGCATCCCTAATAAAAATGACACTGCGATCACACTGTGCTGCCACAGTGTTAATAACAATATTCCTGTTTCTGCTGTGATGCAATCCCTGCCCTCGCTGTGTTTGCCTGCATTCTTCATTTCAGTGGGCCCTAGAAAAAGCAGTATACCAGCCCTGATGAACAAGTGAGCTGAACAAAGTACCTAAGGTGTTTATATTTTAAGCCAGTAAGATGGTGAAAATGATAATGATAGAGGGATGCTGATTTGCACCATCTCAGAATATAGCCCTTGTACGTTTGAGTTGCAAAATGTTACGTTACAGTGAGATAATTTGGAGGTGGTGGGACACAGACTGGTAGAGACTGTGCGTAATACTGTGTGGAGATTTAGTAGTATCCCTCCACTCTCAGAGTTTTATAAACTATTTCACAGTTGACATAACTCATCTCGGGCCACAACTAATAAATTCATTAATTAGGTAAATAAATCCTTGGAAGTATTCTTATAAGCACCAAGGATAACACTAGCTGAGATGATGAAGCAGTGTCCAGAGACAATGGTTTTCCATCAGAGACGAGGAAATTGTCTTGATTCTCCCTGTGGTTTTGACAGTGTTCTTCAGCAAATGCTTTTGATCCCCTATTAAATACGGTGATTCTTGCCTCACATATGGTTGTCTTGCTCTCAGAGGTGCAGCCAGTTGAGTGGAAAGCCTTGTGTGGTCATTTGGGCACTCCAATTCACATAGTCATCTTTATAATTCATAGAATTATCACCCAGCCCTATCCAGTCAACTAGACCATAGCACTAAGTGCCTCATCCAGTCTTTTCTTGAACATCTCCAGAGATGGCGACTCCACCACCTCCCTGGGCAGCCCATTCCAATGCCAATCACTCTGTGAAGAACTTCCTCCTAATATCCAGCCTATACCTCCCCTGGCACAGCTTGAGACTGTGTCCCCTTGTTCTGTTGCTGTGAATCTGTCCAAGCCAGCAGCTGCCAGCTTTGCCAGGAGCTTGTTGTGGCAGATGGTGTCAAAGGCTTTGTTGAAGTCCAGGTAGACTAAATCCACAGCTTTCCCTGCATTCACCAGGAGGGTAACCTGATCATAAAAAGAGATGAGGTTGGTCAGGCAGGAGCTGCCCTTCCTAAACCCATGCTGGCTGGGCCTGGTCCCTTGGCCATCCTGTAGGTGCTTTGTGATGGCACTCAGGATGACCTGTTCCATAACCTTGCCTGGCACTGTTTCAGCGTTGTTTTAAACATTATTTTTTTATCTGGTTTTGTAAGGCAACAAGGCTTAATGTCACCACTCTGTCAGGATGCTTCTGATCCTTGAGGAACTCCTGTCTGATTTCAGTCAGATTTAATGTAGAGTAAAAGCTAAAGGACAGGTTATTGCTTCCACTTTTATGCAAAAAAGTAGGCAGATAAGGGAAAGAGACCAAAATTAATGACTATGGAGTATTGCATGGGCTCAGCAGTTGCCTGCTCCATTCGGCCTATAAGATGTGATGCTTTTAGCTCAGACAGGTGAGTAGCACACCCAGAAAGCTGCTAGATTACGAGATGTGGATGCAAGACACAAGCCTATAGGAAGAAGATTCAGCAGTCTGTTTCTCCTGGCTGCCTTGTTTGTGTATAAGACAGTTTTCATTTTGAACACAGATGCATTCTGGGAAGTTTTAAGAAGACTGGATCAAAGAAACATGAAGGAACAAAACACATGCCAGCGTTCTTAATAGTATTTTTGTGGTTGCAGCTGTCATCAGTAACAAGTTATTAATAAATGTGAACCTCTTTCTTTGATCGTGACCTCTCTAGATCCTCTGCTCCTTGATATATTGCCCTGCAGCAAAGGCTGTTCTCCCAGCCTGTCAGCTTTGCCCATGTCATTCACCTCCTTGCAATCTTGTCTTCTTTCTCTTATCACATCAGATTATTTGATTTCACTTCCAAGACTCTCTGCAAATTCTCCTCACATTCTCATGTGGTCTGTCAGGCTGTGATTTTGTAATTGCTTTCTCCTAAGCCAAGCGTGAGCTATCACTGGACAGGGTGGGCTTGCATGTTACCCCCAGCTACTGCTGCAACTCTGCTTTCTTTCCTTGCTTAATTTTTATGACCCTTTCTTAAACCCAGCTCAGCTTGTAGATATAGCAGCACTGGAGCAGACAAGGGGAGACTGCAGGAACACTCTTGCCAGCACCAGCCTGGGCTTGTGATGACTGAGAGCACTTGGGAAGCTGCAGCCTCCTTTGGTGAGGAGAGGCTGCCTCTTGTCTCCAGTCGGCTCATGGTGCCAGCCTTTGCCAGTCCCATGTAATTACTGCCAGCAAAAGACCATTAGATATACTCAGGGGCTAGAAGTGCAGTAATTCAAGGCAGAAGTCTGGGAGAGGGAAGCCAAATCAACACATTCCTTGTGTTGCTCTGAGATCTCTCTGTGTTATTTCCAAGCTGAAATGCTGACTCTGCAACTCTCTGCATTTGTGCATCACAACAGTAGTCCCAGGCAGCAGCCCTCCCTGCCTTACATCTGATGGCTCATTTACACAATTTAGAAGGAAATATTGAAGGAGTCCCAATTGAACCTGACCTCTACATAACATTCTGCAGCAGTATGGAATCCATGACAGCCCAGAGTGGCTTTCTGCCCCATGCACATCCCATGGTGATGGGACAAGCTCAGCCCTGGTTGTTGTCATCTGATTCCCAGTGAAATATAGTTGTTATGTGTATAAAACTAAAAATTGTGCAGATTCTAAGACTTTTTTTTATTGTTTGTGGGAATCTCTGGTTATTTAATACCTAAGAGGGAAAAGAAAAAAAGTTTTCATGTGGATAATTTTTTTCTTAGGCAGTTCATTGCTTAGCTTTTGGGAGAAAATGTGGGGTTTTTTTTTCCCTTGTGTTCTCATGTGGTTTTACTGTATCTGTCTCTTTCATAACTGTCTCTGTGCCTTTCACAGACTTTGGATTGAGCAACTGCGCAGGCATCTTGGGTTATTCTGATCCATTCAGCACCCAGTGTGGGAGCCCAGCATATGCGGCCCCTGAACTTCTGGCAAGGAAAAAATACGGCCCTAAAATAGACGTTTGGTCCATGTGAGTTACTTCTCTGGTTTATAGTTCTTACTGTCACCCATTGCTTAAATGGGAAACGTTATGCGTATATTTGGCTACTCTGAGCAAGAAAATCTGTTCAATTAGCATGACTCTGTGAACTAAATGGCGCAGATCTCTTGTTTCAAAATAGATTTTTATGTGCTGGTATATAGATTGCTGGAATGCACGGCATGGAGAGAGTGCATTAAAGCACAACTGGGTTTGGGGGATGTTCGGACCTAGTAGAAGACGTGGCTGTGGTACAAGAGGACAAACAGCTTTTTTTTTGTTTTCCCCAAAGGATCCTCCAGCATTTGTGCATTATAGAATCATGGAATGGTAAGGTTGGAAGGGACCTCAAAGATCATCTAGTTCCAACTCCCTGTCATAGGCAGGGACACCTCCCACTAGTACAGGCCACTCAAGGCCTCCTCCAACCTGACCTTGAACACCTCCAGGGAGGGAGCAGCCACAACCTCCCTGAGCAACCTGTGCCAGTGTCTCACCACCTTCACTGTAAAGAACTTCCTCCTAACATCCAGTCTAAATCTCCTCTCTGCCAGTTTAAACCCATTGCCCCTTGCCTTGTCATTGCAAGACCTTGTCAATAGTCCCTCCCCAGCCTTCCTGATGTAGAAAGATAGCTCACTGCTGGAGTGAGAAATTCAGTAGCCATACAATCCCTTACCTGTGCATCTCCTTGGAGGACAGACTAAAAATTAGGTTGGTGAACGAAGCATGTTGTGAACAGCAACCTGTGACCTGTACTAGTGGGAGGTGTCCCTGCCTGTGGCAGGGTGTTGGAACTAGATGATCCTTGAGGTCCCTTCCAACCTTACCATTCTATGATTCTATGGTTGAGATTACCAGCCCTGAGGAATGCAGGCAAACAGAGCACAGTCATTCTTGTAAGCTGTTTAAAATTCTTCAGTAATAATGCCCTGCACTTATTTTTTACTTAAAAAAAAACCCCAAAAGGTTAAGTCCTGCCCTTCCTTACAGCTGAACCAATGGTGTCTGTCATCACAGTTGGTGATAGCACACCAGTTTAGTTTCTTTCTGCTCACATGCATGTATTCAGCAGACTGGGAAATGAATTCCCCAAAGGGAGGAATTTCCCCTGAATTTGAAACTCTTTTAAGAGGAAGAAGAACAAGAGTGCCCAACCTGCTTTTTTATTGCTGACTTTTACTGGGCATAAACAAGCAGTAAGTTTTCTGCCCCCAAAAATGTAATTGTACACACCTGATTTTAGGGCTGCTCCAGAGGCCACGGAAGTCACTTTTGGGTGCTAAACCAAGACCTGCACTGTCCCCTTTGATACTGACAATCATTCCATACCTAGGGCAGCACCAGGACAAGACCTCCAAACCCAGCATCATTATGCAATCTGAGGAGAGACTTAATTGTGGTGTGCCATTTAGCTAAGGAGTTGCCTGAGAGCTGGGTTCAGTTCTGTGGCTCTCAGCTTGTGTCCTACACATTGTGTGAGCCTCCATGAACAAGCCTCTGGGAACTCTTGCTTGAATCGTTCTGTGTAACAGGAGAGCTTTTTTTTGGTCTTTTTAAATAGCTGTCAGATATTAAAAATTAAGTACAGTCACAAAACCTTAAGCCTAAGTTTCTCCTCCTTCCTGATAATTTTGGTGTCTTTTTCTCTCTGTTTTATTTCAGTGGGGTGAACATGTATGCAATGTTGACTGGAACATTACCTTTTACCGTGGAGCCATTCAGCTTGAGAGCTTTATACCAGAAAATGGTGGACAAAGAAATAAATCCTTTTCCCACCCAACTCTCTACAGGTAATCAAGGGGGTGTGGTGAGGCCTGTTGAGAGCCAGTCAGTCAGAACCATTGCATTGAATTCTGGATTGTGAGTCATGCCACTGACATGGCACACTAATTGTGAGAAAGACTCTTTTTTGCCTCTTTTAATTTTAGTCTCTAAAAGATCTGCAGGAGTTACTGCAGTATAACTCCTTTTGCTTTGACTTTTCTATGTAAGCTGGAGAAGTGCCAAGTTGTGCTGAATATGAGAGAAGAACAAACCTTGTGAAATTGCTTTTTAGAGAGCAGTTGGTCAGTTTTGCACCTTCATAGAATTTTAACCTGGGGTATGGATTGTTTGGTTGGAAAGGTCTTTAAGGTCATCAAGGTCAGCCGTTACCTAACTCTACCAAGCCTGCTGCTCAACCATGTCACTTAGTGCCACATCTTTAAACACCTCCAAGTATGGTGACTTAACTACCTCCCTGGGAAGCCTGTACCAGTCTTTGATAACCCCTTCAGTGAAAAAGTTTCTTCTAATACCCAATCTAAACCTCCTCTTGTGCAACTTGAGGCCATTTCCTTTTGTCTCAACGAACACATTAGCTTGGAATAACAGGTTCCTGGGCATTATCATGACCAGGATTGAGTGATAAGCTACCTTGAATGACCTCACATTAATTATGGAATAATGACATGCACGCAGGTTATTTTGGGACAGTGACTTGTGATAACCTTTCTGTGTTCACTAAATGCAAAATTGTTGGTGTGTTAATATTAGAAATATTAATTCCTGCTTCAAAGCCATGTCACTAGGCAACAGAGTCAGTTTTCAGCTTACAGCAAGACCGTTGTCAACATTAGGAACAAACTCTTTTTTGTAGTTGGGTTTTATTTTTGAATGCTAAATTTTTTGCACACAGAGTCACAGAAGGTTAGGGGCTGAAAGGGACCTTGAAAGATCATCCAGTCCAAACCCCTGCCATAGCAGGATCTCCTACATTAGATCACACAGGAATGCTTCCAGGAGGCAGGTCTTGAATATCTCCAGAGAAGGAGACTCCACAACAGCCCTGGGCAGCTTGTTCCAGTGTTCTGTCACCCTCACTGTGAAAAAATTCCTCCTCATGTTTCGATGGAACTTCTTATGCCTCAACTTCCACACATTGCTCCTTGTCCTGTCATTGGGCATCACCAAGAAGAGCCTGGCTCCAGCCTCTTGGCACTCATCCTTTACATATTTATAAACATTAATGAGGTCATGGACAGCTTCTGTTCTCCTTATCTGGTAGCCTGTTTGCAAGGGACATTCAATAAAGTTCAAAGATGGCAAATAGACAAACGGTAGCAGAATGTGCATTTTCACTCAGTAAGGATGGCAACCATTGGTTACGGGGTGTAAGAAAAAGCCCTTGGAAGCTGTGTCACAGGATGAGTTCTCCAAGTACAGATTTACCTACATAGGGAAGAGATAGGTAGTTAAGGGTTTTCTCACATAGACTATGGCTGAATCAATTGGAGTATGTTGTTTGTTGTTCACTTGAGCATCTCCCTTGTGAAAAGAAACAGACACCTGGGGCTGTTTAAGTCTTGAGAAGACTGAGAG